>VXBN01012302.1:401384-482421 GCA_013397395.1 Sinosuthora webbiana
GGGGTGGGTCTCCAAGCATAATTTATCCAGGACAAACGTGCCAGCAGTGCCAGCAGTGCTGGGGCAGGGCAGCCGTGCCAGGTGTGAGAGCAGAGGATGCCCACAGCACCTGCCCCTCCATCTCGGTGGATAGAATTGCAGTATTGGCAGCTTCCTCGGTTGTTTTGGTTTTGTTTTTTTTTTTTTTTTAAGATGCCACCAACACCTGTCCACAAACTGAGCTCAACCACCACATCTGGGGAGGTTTCCCCACCCTTACCTGGACGGATTAAAATTAGACACTGAAGTCTGAGGTAGTTGCTCTGGGTTCCCTTCACAGACAGTGGAGAGAAATAAATTGCCCAGCATGTGGTTCACCTCGGCCAGGCAGAGGTGGCTGGAGGGGCAAATGAACAGTTTTCTATTCCCACTGATGACTGAGGAGGTGCAGATTAAGACAAGGAATGCTCAGGCACAGGAGAGTGGCCTGAACCTCACCCTTTACCTTCTGGGAGATGATAGGCACAGAACCCCCATCCTAAAACTGCCCTGCAAAGGAGCAATCTTCCTTCCAGGAAGCCAGACCAGCTCCGTCCTGGCAGGATGGGATGACAAACAACCCATTTCTTGTGTCTCTGACAGGAGCTGAAGCTGCTGCCAGCCCAACAAAGGAGGTGAAACCACAGCAGCTCTGCAGGGCTCTTGCAGCTTCTGCTGCGCCTGAGGGGCTCCCACCACTGCAGTGCTGCCAACTCCTGTCTTCCCATCCCCATTCCTCTGAAATTCCCTCCTCCTGCAGTCATTACCCTACCCGAGACATTTGCTTTCTTTTATTTGTGAGCAGAAGTCTTCAGAGAAAAGCTTGGCACACTCAGCACCGCCCTTGTGCTGCAGGGTAATGCATCTTTATGGCCAGGATTAAGAGACTTCTCTGTTAATCCTGAGTGCTCTGACTCATGTTCATTGTGCTCAAACTCTGTGGAAACCCTTCTAACTGCATTTCCTTGGCAATTTGTGGCTGCTTTCCCTACCCCTGGTCAGACACAGCAGTACAAAGAGAGGCTGGATAGCAAAGGAAGCTTCACCTGATTGTCCAGCCCTGCCTCTCATGGGACTCTGAGCCAGCACTGAAATGAGAGCTGGAAATTGGGAACTGGTGCCAGCAGCCAGAAAAGGCAGTGAAAAAGAGACATCTTGTTCCCCAAACAAGGAATACCATGAATTCATCCTGGTATCAAGGGATAAGAGGAATTAATAATTTCTGTCCAGCAGCACCAGGAAACAGAACTTGTAAAAGTCTCTGGGAAGGGTCTGGCTCAGCACAGGGAGATGGTACCAGTGATACCTGCAGTGACGAGTGAGCCCTGGGAGCAGCTGGGTATTTAATTCACATTCACGTTCAGGCTCTTGCACGTGCCCAGGGCTGAGGCTCACACTCAGCAGGGCCTTTTCCCACAGACAGGGCTTGTGGCACTTCTGGAGCACACACAGGCCCAGCTGGAGCCTCAGGCTGGAGCTCTGCAGGGTGACCAGGACAGCCCGTGTGCTATCTCTCCCTAAGGGACAGATAATTATTTCTTCTCAGGGCTGGTCTAGCATTCAACAAGAGGCTCATTTTGCATGTGAGACCATGGCAATGGGGCCAGCAGAGGTGAAGCACCAATTCTGACACACAATTCCTTGGAGCAGCCCAAATCCCTGCACACTCCATCTTTTGAAGTGCCTCAGGTGAGATCCCAGATTGCCAGGAGCAGCACCAGTGCCCAGCTATGAGGACAGAGTTATTGGAGCTGCTGTGGTGCCCAGGGCAGCAGCCTGGCCAGCTCTTCTTTGCAGACATGCAAACAAAACTGTCAGTACTCAATCTGCTCTTTGGGCCAGACACACAAGAGCTGCTCCCTGTGGACAGAGCTAATCAGAACTCCTCAGTCATACTCTCAGTCATGCCCAGCTGCTCACTCATGGCTTTCTGGGCTGCTTCATTTTACTCTCCTCTGTAAAAATCTCGGGTTCTCAGATGCTGAACTTGACCCTGAACACACCCACACCAGGGCAGAAATTGTAAAAAACCCAAACTGTCTTCAATCTCCCCTTTGTGTCTGAGTGGGAACAAGTAGAAAGAAGATTGAAATTAATGGCCCAAATTCCAAATTTCCAGGTGTTCTCTCAGGGTAAGTTTAATCCTGGAGCTGTTGCTGATTGCCTGGGCTGAGATGCTGAGCTCTCCAGTTCTGCCTGGCTGGTGTTAAAGAGCTTTAGACAGAAGAGTCACTGAGCCTTGACTAAGACAGAGAAAAATCAGAGAGCTGGGCATGAGGACAGTTCAGATTTCAGTGCTGTTCAGCATCACAGGCTGAGCCTGGACTTCATTGCTCTGTCACAAAAAAAGGATTGCAGATAATGAGCTAATAACACTTCACTCTCCTGGCCTGCTTTGCATCTTCAAAGCCTCCACTAGAACAAATAATTAACTGTCCAGAGCACAAGCTCATAACTAAGAGCTGAGAAACCAAGTGAGTCAATGTGCTTGCGACAGCTCCTTGCAGTTTTCAGTAAAAACTCATTTTGGAGGAAGGGCTTTACTGGCCCAACTGGTCGCCCCAATCCACATTCCAGGGACAGACCCAGCCCAGGAGAAACCCCAGCAACTTCAAAAGAGCAACACCTCGACAGGAATGCCCCAGACCCAACTGTGTGGCTTCCTCCTTTTAATTTGCAGGCGCGGGGTGAAACTGCTGAGCTCACATCCCTGTGCTCATCTCGGCTCCAGGGAGGGAGCCAGGCACATCCCACTGCACACAGCCAGGCTCTGGCTGCAAACAGCCTCTTCCCAGGACCATTGATTCCAAATGAACTCCATTCCAGTGTCTGTTGGTGCAGAATTAGCTTTCCTTAACATAACTGGGTGCCACAAACTCAGCCTTGGAGATGCACCTCCAGCTCGAGGAGCTCTGTTAAGTCCCAGCTCTTATTCCTTGCTTCGGGCAAATTCTGAAATGCCACAAGAATGTGACTTCTCTTGCAGGTCCTCGGCTTTTGGGGAACGTGGGTCACATTTACCTGGGCAAAACAGAGATGAGAACATTGGGGTTTTTTTCCATGGATAAATGAAGTCAGAGCCTCACCCCTACAAAAGAATGTAGAAATTTCAGGCCAAGAATTTTGTCTTGGAGATTCCTGCGTAGCTGTCTGTATTTCCACCAGCAAACATCTCTGCTCTGTCTCTGAGGCAGAATCTTGAAACATCAGTCCAAATTAAACCCAGTTTTCCTAGATCCACAGCAAATTCCAGCCCACAGGCTGTGTGGGATTGCTGGGGAGGAAACACAACTGTGGGTCTTGCTCAAGGGCAGGGGTCTTTCCAAAGGAGATGCCCAGTTCCAGGACACCTTCCAGGGATGCCAGGCCCCATCTCACAACACTTAGTCCCAGGGCTGCTGGATTTCCATGTAGGACTCCCAGCTGGAGCATGGGCACCCATCCCACCTGGCTGCAGGGTGCTGAGGATGCTGCCACAATGCTCCTGCTGTCCCTCTCCGCTCTCTGAGGCACTGGAAAGCCCCAACCAGAGCTGCAGCTTCCCCTGGAGGAGGCAGGTGCCTCCAAGGAACATTTCTGCACCTGTAACCCTCATGCCCTGAGGCAGAACTTACAGGCCCAGTGCTTTTCCATGGAGCACTGAGACAGATTTCCAAAATACCTGTCTCAGACATTGTGGTCTGGAACTTGTGAAGGAGTTTTGTGCCTGAGGGAACCTGGTTCTTCAGGAACCATCTGGGCATGGGTTTTATGCTGTACCCACCTGCCTGGAGACACCTGGTTCATGGACAGAAGCCCTGGGGACATTTGCATCCTTTGCATACAGTTTTCCTTCTTCCCAAAAGAGAAACCCACCCTTCCTTCCTTCCTTCCTTCCTTCCTTCCTTCCTTCCTTCCTGTTTGTGGGTTTGTGTCCCAAGGGCCTTCAGGCTGCAATTGGGATTCAAGAAATGCCAACAGTTTCCAGAATCCTTTAGTTGCTCTTAGTGATGCTGTTTGGAGGCCGCAGTTAATCACAGGGCTCAGGAACATCCAGGACTGATTGCCTCATCCAGCAAGCACTCAGGAGTTGGTTCCCATCCTACCCCAGCATGCTCCTGCCAGCCAGGACCCTGTGCTGGCTCTGCCCTGCCAGTCACACAGCATTGACTCACCCTCTGGAGATGTTCATCTTTGCCCACTGCCAGGAGAGACCTGGAACTGAAATCAGGCCACGAGTGGATCTGCTAGGAGAGCTGGGAGCTGGGGTGAAGCTGAACCTCCTGTGCCTGATCCACTCTGAGCGGCTGGGGAAGTGTCAGGTTGAGCCCTGGGGGGAACTGATGGTATCCAGGGATCAGTTACCATGGGGAGATCTCGGGAATGCTCAGGGCTCCTCCACATTGAGCTGTTCCACCCGGGTGCAGCCTTGGGGATGTGCTCTGGGCAGTGAGGAGGGACAACCCTGAGATCCTAAGCCTGAGAGACCAGACCCGTCCTCCTCCAGCACCCAGAAATGCTTCTGAGTCTTTGACTGGATGCAATTACATCAAAGGGTTTGAAACAAAACAAAAACCGTGAGGTGGAAAACCTCCCAAAGCACAATGTTCCTTTTCCAGGATATGCTGATCCAAAAATGTGAGAATTTGAGAATGACAGGACTTAGTTGATTTTAATATTCAGCTAAATTTCATATTCAGTTGAACTTGATCCTCTGCTGAATTCCGTGTCCTGTCGGTTTTCTCTGAGGTTTGGGCGGCACAGCTGACACAGGGACAGCCCGTGTGGCACGGCCGCTGCCGCACCACGTGAAAAGTGACGGTAATTGCTCTATTTTTACAGCTAATCAGCAGCATCTGATTCACAGGAGAGATCAAAGCGTTTCCCTGGATCAAAGTGTTCCCTCTGTCATAATATCAGAGTCGGATCTATTGCCCTGCCAAGATGCAGCCTTGTTTTTTGGCAGATAAAAGGTGTGAGTGGCTCACAGCCCTGCCCAAACCTGGAGCAGCCAAGAGAGCACGGGATGGAGCCACAACCCAGCATGGTCGTGAGCCTCAAGCGCTGGATTTACACACTGGGGGACACCTCCTTGTGGCCTTTTGGTACCTACAGGGGGCTGAGGGAAAAGAGGAAGAGCAGCTTCTTACCCAGACAGACAGTGACAGGGCAAGGGCAACAGTTTTAAACTAGAAGAGAGATCTGGACTGGCCATCAGGAAGAAATTCTGCCCTGTGAGGGTGGGGAGGCCCTGGCACAGGGTGCCCAGAGAAGCTGTGGCTGCCCCTGGATCCCTGGAGCGTCCAAGGCCACGTTGGACAGGGCTTGGAGCACCCTGGGATAGTGGAAGGTGTCCCTGCTCAGGCCAGGGGTGGAACAGGATGGGATTTTAGGTCCCTTCCAACCCAAACCACTCTGGGATTCTGTGATAAACCAGCACCTCACAAAAGCAGGACTGAGTGCTGCAGTTTTCAACCCTACCTCAGCTGGGGTAAAAACCAGAGCTCAAAGCCATGTTTGTATCAGACAAGGGCATGAACTTGAATTTTCCACCTCATCAGCAAGTGCTGCACCCTCGGAGCTGTGAGATAAGGGATGCTTTCCCTTCCTCTGCTGCTCTTCCCTCCTCATCTGTGTTTATGGTTTAAAGCTCAGGCTCGGAAGCCAACTGGGATCAAACCCTTCTGTTCTGTGCAGATGCTGAGGCTGCACTAGCCCCAGGGAGCAGGTAGGGGTGAGGGAGGTGTGGTAGCAGCTTGGGACAGGGGTCAGGCACTTCAATCACCTGCAGCAGAGCAGCTTCTTGCATATTCATTTCTCACAGCAGGACATCCAAAACGAATTGCTGTGCAATGAGGATTTTCCCAGGCTCGGGTCATTTCAGGCCTGAAGGCAAAGCCTGTGCCTTCACACCTGGGTATTTCCATCTCCTTCCATTTCCAACAGACCACAGTTGTGGAGCAGGGCACAGAGCTCCTGCAGTGAGAGCCCAGAGTGCAGGACCTTGCTCTTGGCTACTGAAATCCCATCCTTCACTAAACGTGCCTGTGGAGGGCTATCAACAGACCTGGGGTCTGAGATCTTCCATCAGAGAGACCCAAACTAAAAGTGAACATTGCACCCACATCCTTCCAGTGCAGCCCACCTGCCCCTCTGACCTGTGCAGTGCCCACCTGGGCCCCTCCCTGCTGCCAGCACAGCCCTCGGCTTCAGCCCTCGGTGTCTGTGAATGGCTGACACCCAAAACCACATCCCCTGGCTCTGGGACTGCCTGTCCACCAGCAGTGCCTCTGGAATGCCATGGGAACAGCCCCCTGTGTCCCCTGTGCCCCGTGTGCCCCCTGCATCCCCTGCACCCAGTGCTGCTGTTCCAGCTTCCTCTGGAGGGGTTCCACAGGGACTGGTACTGGGAGTGTGGAGGGGTGTGTGTGTGTGTGCACACCTGGGACTGCACACGTGTGTGTGTCTATGTCTGTGTCTGAGTGTGCAGGGCAGCCCAGAGCAGGAGGTGTCAGCAGAGAGCAGCAGGACTGTCCTGAAGATCTGTGGCCTCAGAACTGCCAAGGTGGGCTCTGAGACCTGTCACTGAGGGGTTTGCCAGAAGTGACACCTGGGGGACACTGCTAAAGGCTCCTGTCTCACACTCACTGCTCCTGCAGAGCCTCATGAGCTGCTCAGCCGGGCTGAGTCCCAGATCCATGGGGTGAGTCCCATCTCTACGGGGTGAGTCCCATCTCCATGTGTCTTTGGGAGTGGGGCTGGGTTGAGAGCTGGGGCTGAGCAGGACCAATTCCCTGCAGCACTCCAAATGTCCCTGTGCCATCCCTTGCCTGTGCCTGCCACAGCCACCACTGCAGGGATCACTTTGGGGCTCAGGACCAGGTCAGGCCCACAGGGCAGCCCCACCTTCACCTGTCAGGGACCTCGGGGATCCAGTGCTGGGCAAAGGGCGGGCCCCAGCTCCAGGCAGGACTCAACCCCTCAGTGTTCCTGCCAGGGGCTGCTGCCCTGCGCTGAGGAGCAGAGTTTACACCCAGGGCCCACACTGAAACCAGGGCATGAGAGCACATGCAAAGGCAGTGATTCACAAATCACCAGGAAGCTCATTTTCCTTCCACCAAGTGCCAATAAAATGCTGGTTCCAGACAGCAGCCAAAGCCTCTTCCTTCCATTCCAGAGCATGGCTGCCTGCTGTGTCAGCGGGGTTGGTCTTACAGACACGGGGCATTGTGTCAGTGCCAAACCCAAACCGTGCTTGGGGTGCATTAAAGACTTCATCGGTGATTTAACACATCTGTGGAATCAGCAGAAACCATGGGTGACTTTAACCAATTAAAGGCCATTAACTGAGACCTGTGAATGAGCTGCTACGGGCAGTGATTTACAGGGCTAACACTCAATGAAACTGGAAATTTTATAAGGCATTTAAAAACAATCATAAGAAACTTGCAAACGTCAGATGTTTGCAGGAGCAAACAGAACTGCCCTGCAGGGGCTGTGTGAGGAGGCAATGGCACAGCAACACCAGGACTTGGGACTGTGATGGTGAGGCCTCCATGTCTGGAAGGTGTTGCAAAGTTCAGCATTTATGTCCTTTTTCTTTCTTTTAATCTACATGTGATTGTTGCAAGAAATCCAAGGTTGTTCTTCTCCATTTTCTGCAGTTTTTGGTTGTCATTTGGCCTTGGCTCCATCTGGAGGCTGGGCACCCACTGCTTATGTGGTGACAGTGGCACTGTGGATCAGGGCAACACAGGCACCCTGTACATGAATTCACAGGTGCTGGAAGCTGTGAATTCCCCAGGACACTCCAAAGGATGGGCACTGCTGGCTGCCCACAGTGATCGTGCCCAGTGCCACCTGCCCCGTGCTGCCCTGCACACCCTGGATGGTACCAAAACCCGGACCTGGGCAGTGGGGACTGTGCTAGCCCCCATCCACAATGGGCACAGGAGTCAGGGTGTGTTATCCTCCAGTGCTCTTCCCCTCTCCAGCCCCACAGGACCAAGGTTCCCCGTCCTGCACCAGGAATGGGGCTGATGGGCTGATGGGAGACAGGAGAGGCAGAGCAGCCCACCCACCCAGGATGTGCCTGAGGGGGAAACAATTCCTCAACATCTCCCTGATTGAGCAGGGAGGTGGGACTGGATCACAGAATCACAGAATCATGGAAGGGATGCTCAGGGATCATCCTGTCCAACCCCTGCCCTGCACAGACATCCCAACAATCCCACCCTGTGCATCCCTGGCAGCGCTGTTTAAACACTCCTGGAGCTATGGCAGCCTTGAGGCTGTGGCCATTCCATGGGGAGCCTGGGCAGTGCCCCAGCACCCTCTGGGGGAAGAACCTTTTCCTGATAACCAGCCTAAATCTCCCCTGACACAGCTCCATCCTAGCAAACCTCCCTTGGCCCTCCCAACTTTCACCACTCCACAATCTGCCATCTCTGAGCTGGGGGTGAGGGGATCCCTCACTCTTGTGCCCCAAGTGATGTCCTCAGTGAGAGGCCCCACATCCCATCTGGTGAGAACCTGGGGTCCCAGCAGAATTCCAGCTTCAAGAGCTTCTGCTCCATTGTCCCACATTGTCCCACAGGGTCTGTGAGACACTGCAGCCCCATCCTGGCCCGTAATGCCGTGGGCACTTGCCTGACCCTGGTTCCTTGGGACATGCATTGGCCAGATGGCCCCAGAAGAGCAATCCCAACATCTCCTGTGCTGCCCAGAGCTGGGAGCTAACGGGAGGTGGCCAAAGCCCTGAGCAGGCAGTTGCTCTGTGGGATGCAAGGGCAGCACCAGGCTCTGCAATATTTCACCGTGGCTTTGCTCTGGTCTCAAGCAGGCAGAGAAAAGCACGAGGCTGCCTTACTCCCAGCACTGCTTTTGCACAAGCACAGCCCAAAACATCACCCCAGCATTTATCAGCACCTTCTCAGTACCAAATGCATCCTCCCTCACATCCATTCCACCCCATGGGGAGAGTGGGACCCTGGGGAGTGCCCTGGTGTGGGAATGCATTGACAGGCCATGAGCTGCAGATGTGTGAGCCTTGGCACAAGTCTGCTGCAGGCTGGGCTTCTCAGCAGTGCTGGGACACCTGTGCTGGACACTGCAGGAGGAGGATTTGGACCCTGGGCTGGCAGCAGGCTCTGAAGCTTTGAACTCCTGCCAGGACATTGGCAGCACCCTGGGGAGGGCACAGCCCCCCTGCACCACTCGAGCCCTGCACTGCAGCCACCAGTGCACAGCACACTGCAGCTCCTGCCAGCGTCTCCCCTGAGAGAGCATCTCTCCTGTGCCTGCACTACACAGACTCCATGGGACAGACCCTGATCCCTGTGCTGAGGCTGAGACTCCAGAACTCCTCTAGCAGACACTATTCCCATGAGCTGTGCTCCAGAGAGGTGCTGCACAAGGGGCTGCTCCCCAAAGGAACACAGGATGGAGCTGGACTCGATGATCCTTGTGGGTCCCTTCCAATGCAGGGAATTCTGTGACCCTGTGTCCACATCCTGTGGCAGAGATGCTGCTCCTCTGCAGCCTGTCAGGGAATATTTCACATCACAGCTCCCAGGAAGGTGCCCTGTTAGGGAAGGGCAGAGCTCCCTACCCCCCACACCAGAGGCAGTGCCTTGATCTGGCAGCCAGAGGTGCTGCTGCCCACGGGGACAGTGAGACCACACAGCAGAGCTAGAGGACACCAGAGCACTGCAAACCAAACACGGAATCATTGAATGGATTGGTTTGGAAAGGATCTTAGAGCTCATCCCATTCCACCCCCTGCCATGGCTCCACAGACCAGGTTGCTCAGACTTTCACAATAAAGCACTTCAAGGCTGTGAACACCCTGTAGGACCCTCCCCAAGCTGCTCCTGGGGTCCCTCACTCTGGGCTCAGCCCTGCTCTGTTGTGCTATCCCAGACTCACCCATTTGCACAACTGCTCCATTGGCAGGTGGGGACAGCTGCAGGCCACAGAGTCTCGGAATGTCCTGAGCTGGAAGGGATGCACGGGGATCATCCAGTGCAGCTCCTGGCCCTGCACAGGTACCCCAACAGTCCCACACTGGGCATCCCTGGCAGCATTGTGCAAACACTCCTGGAGCTCTGGCAGCACCGGGGACCATTCTCTGAGGAGCCTGGGCAGTGCCCCAGCACCCTCTGGGGGAAGAACCTTTTTCACAATATCCAGCCTAACCCTTCCCTGGGCTCCTGTCGCTGCTCACAGCCAGCGGAGATCAGAGATGCTCCTCGGGAGGAGCCGCAGCCGCTGGAGAGAGGGTCGGGGCAGAGCTGCTCCCCAGCCCCAGCACAGAACCCGTGCCATGCTGCAGCCAACCTCGGCACACCCTCCAGAACCACTGCAACCACCCCACAGCCACTGCAACGCCCTGGGAGACAGACCCCAGCGAACAGCCCAGGCTGCTCTGTCGCGTCGCAGAGCATTGCCGCATCCCGCTCGCACTCTGCCGTTCCCGAGCAGGGCAGCAGCGCACTGGGAGCGGGAATGGCCGGGCTGGGCTGGGCGAGGGCCAGGGGAGGGCCGGGCCGGGCCGGGCCGGGCGCTGACTCAGCCGCTGTGCCTCGGCAGCGGGCGCACGGAGGGAGGTGCCCGGCGGTTTCGGGCCCGGCGCAGGGATTGGGGCTGGAGCGGGGCCGGGAGCTGCCGGGACAGGCAGCGCTGTGGGAAGCAGGGAGTGCCCGGGTACCCCCGCCCTGGGCGCTGCCAGCCCCAGGGACGGGCAGAGCGGCTGCGGGGCTGCGCTGCGGCACCGGGCACCGGCACGGCGCTGCCTCCGCCTGCCGGGAAACACGGGAGAATGGACCCTCAGAGCCTGCAAAAGGCGATATTTTTCCCAAGGCAGACACAGCTGACTGCCCCGAGCGCTCCCGTCTCCTGTTGCCGCGCATCAGGCAGGCTGGAAATGTCACTTGCTGGACCATCGCTCTGCCACCTTCTGGATATTTCACGTCCCAGCATTGCCGCCTCACCCAGCTCTCCCCTTCGCCCTCCACACCTCGGTTTTGAGGAGGGAGGTGGTGGGGAGCTGGTTGTCCTCCCCCTGTGCCTCATTGATTCTGAGCTTCCCAGAGCCTTATTCCCCAAAACCTGGTGGTGTGTGATGAAGCAGGGAAAATAAATAGTCATTCAACATGAGCACACGGGAGAAATCTGCAGAACACCCCCCACATAACCGGGCAAAGGACGGGGAGGACAGGCAGCCCCAGCAAGGAGGACATAAAACATCTCACCAAGGGACAGGATCCACCACCCTGTGCATCCTCCTGTCCCCACTGCTCAGGGAAAGGCTTCTTGGATGCTGTTTTTTAACAGCATGGGACAGGTTGTCATCACATAACAGGGCAGCATAACAGCCCTCCAGGACCTCTGGTGCCTTGGGCTGGCTGCCAGTCCAGATCCAGATCCAGACCCAGACCCAGATCCAGATCCAGACCCAGACCCAGACCCACCAGGAACACTGGGGGGTCTGCAGGTGACATGCCCCAGGGACAGCACACGTGTGAAGTGCTGCAGATTCACAGCCAGATGGAAGAGATCTTCCCCCTAAGCAGCCTCCCCACATGGCTTTCTCTCAAGGCTTCATTGCATGCTGTCAGTAACATGCAGAGGAGGCAAACACAGCTGGTCAGAGCCTTTAGCAAGAGCTGGAAATAGGAATGGAAATAGCCTGGAAGGCAAGTTAGTGACTATTCCATGAGCCAAGAGGCTTGGAAGCAGTGCCCTGTCCGTGGTGTCCCACAGGGCCAGCTGTGACCAGAGAGGAGAGAGTGAGGCTCTGGTACAGAAAAAGCAGAACAAAAGTGGCCATGATGAGGATTGGCCCAAAGTGCAGCAGGAAAAGCAGCTCAGACCACTGAGGTCTATCGCCAAACCTAAGGACTGTAGCTGAGATAATGCTGGGAGGCACAGGGCTGGTACAGTTACTTGGGGAGTCCTGGGTAGTTGCTGTGACCTCTCACAGCTCAGGGAGCAGGTGGGCAATTCCTCGAGCTGTGCTGAGCCTGTGCTGTGTTCTTTGGGACCAGAGCCTCAGGATGGAGAGCACACCTGCACTCCCTCACCACCTCTTTATTTACAGACACAACACCACTGGGGGGTAGAGATGGGAACCTCGTGAGGCCTCTGCCCCTAGGAGCCCCCATTCCTGCAGCCAGGGATCTGTGCAGCCACTGCAGCTCCTGGGGCTTGGCCTCCTCTCCCCCTGAGCCTCTACTTCCATCGGCTGCCCACCATGGTCTTCCCACGGGCACCCTTGGATCTGCAAGGGAAGAGTAAAAGCATGTGCAGAAAGGCATCAGTGACCACACAAGGAGGATGAGGTGGGTGCTGTCAGTGGTCCTGCAGCCTTTTCCCGTTGGAAACTGCCCTGGGGACAGTCAGTCTTCACTGGCCCCAGGTAAATCTTGGGACCTAAGTCAGTGTCTTGGGACTCTCTGGGAACAAGCTCATGCAGCTGCCAGGGTGATTCTAAGGATCCATCATTTCCTTCCCATGCTTCTCCCCCACCCAGGAATCATTCCAAGAAGAATTGACAAGTTGCATCTGTGGCTGCAGAGGGATAAAAGAAGCTGCAGGATCCTTCAGGACCCAGCCCATCACTCCCCTTAACCAGCACAGGGGGAGCAGGCACTGCTTGGGCACAGGGTAACACAGGAGGAGGAGGAGGTTTGGGTGGGCAGTGAAGGGCATTTCTGGCTGCCAGTCCTTGGGATTGCCTCGTCCCTAAGCCCTGCTGCTGCCCTGGGGTCCCAGTGTCCCTGCAACACACATGGAGAGGGACACATACAGGACATGTACAGGACCACACACAACTGTGCAGGGACACACACACAAGCACCTGTGCAGAGACACACCACACCCATGCACAGACAAACACAGCCCTCAGAAATGCCTGTACTCACCCTTTGCTGCAGGATCACACCGTGGTAGGGCAGGAGAGAAGAGAGACTTGGTGTGAGTGAGTGGGAGATGCTGCCCCTGACACGTGGGGTGGGCTGGGCACCTCCCACATGAGGGGGAAGTGGGATGAGGATGTGAGAGCACCAGAGCGCTCCTGGGAGTAGGGATTAAACATCCTCTTCCACCCTCCTACAAAGGGTTCCCCAGCCACGTGCAGGGAACATGGGCATGGGGACAGGTCCCCTGGCCTTGTGGGCTTGTACAAATCCCACACTTCCCCTGCTAGACCAGCTGGGATCTCCAGCAGCTTCGAGAGATGCTGGGCAGAGCCCCTGCAGGGATGGGGACCTCGTGAGACCTCTGCCCCTAGGAACCCCCATTCCTAGGGGGGAGGAATGGAGGCTGGAGACTGGAAGGACCCCACAGGACACAAAGCTTCCCATGCAGAGGTGGGATCTTCCTGGGGTCTATCCCCTGCCGAGGTCTCTGGGGAGGGGAAGCTGGTGACAGTGGGAGGCCATGGAGGTCTGCCAGGGGGAGAAGGGCAGGGACTGAGGTCCCTGGGACAGACCTGCAGGTCCAGGAATGCTGGGCACCAACAAGAGCAGAGGCAGGAGGGGGAAGGGGAGGAGGTGGTTTAGCAAGGGATATCCATGGTGGGGGGGTGGGGAACAGGGGAGCAGGGAGCTGGAAGGCTAAGGACAGGAGATGGAAGAGGGGCGTGCAGCCACTTACACTTTCTGGTGGTCACTGATGCGGTTTCGAAGGACATTGATCTGCAAGAAAAAGTAGTGAGCGGTGAGGTCTGGCGACAAGAAAATGCAGGTGGACAGTGAGGTCTATCAGTAAAAGCTGCAGGTGGATGGTGAAGTCTGACAAGATGCCCCAGGCTGGGGACAAGGACTGGGTGAAGATGCATCACTGCTCCCTTTTCCTCAGCAATTTTTCTGTGGGTTTTAGAATCCCAGAATCCCAGCATGGGTGGGGTTGGAAGGGACCTTCAAGCCCATCTCATTCCACCCCCTGCCATGGGCAGGGACAGCTTCCACTGTGCCAGGTTGCTCAGAGCTCCTTCCTGCCTGGCCTGTGATGTGTTTGCCCTGTGGTGGTGCCAGGTACATGTCCCCAGGAGCTGGGAGATCACTCGCACACCCCAGCTCATTCCTGGCTGGGGAGCAGAAGGAGCAGTCAGGAACACAGAGGGTGGACAATACACAGAGGCCCTGGGGCTCACCTCATATTTCTGCCGCTTGAACTTCTCCTGCAGGTCAAATTTCTCAGCCTCCAGGTCATGGATGTTCTGCCACAGCTCCTTGGCCTTGTCCCTACAGGAAGAGCCGGCTGGGGACAGTGCAGGGAAGGGCTGTGGCTCCCAGGGAGCTCAGTGCAGGGATGGGGCACTGATGCCAACCCCTCACCCGTTCCCTCTCTGGAGGCTCCCAGACAAGGATGTGTTATCCAGGCAGTGAATCCAGGGACAAGAGCCACGGGGAAGGTCAGTACATATGGGGACATGCGTCCCACCTGTGTGTCCCTGCCTCCTCAGGACACACCTGTCCCACCTGTGTGACCCTGGCTCCCTCTCATGGCTGGTGCCATCAGCCGCAGCCTGGCCATGGTGGCCCTGCCCTGCCTTGGAGCCTGTGTCCCCGCTGGGGTGTCACAGCCCATCTCCAGCTGTGCCATCCCCCTCAGCTGGAAGCCCCAGGGAGTCGTGTCCAGCCCGGGATCCTGCCCAGGAGCTGGGACCCAGCCCAGGGCTCCTCCTGCAGCCTGCGCTCACCTCAGCTTGTCCTCGCTGAGGTGGTCGATGTTCAGGGGCTTCCGTCTCTCACTGAGGATCTTCTTCTTCTTTTCCCGCTCCGTTTGTTTCTTCCCACCCTTTTTCTCTGACTGAGGAAAATCTCCATCTCCGTCCACTGGAGAGAAGGAAGTCTGCCCAGCATTAACTCTCCCCCATCCCCAGTTCTGCGCCCAACACCCTCAGCTTTTGGGACTCCAGATAGCACATAAGGTCCTCGGGGACATTTAGGCAGTAGTGGACAAGACACCTTGTCCTTGTCACCATCCCTGTCCCTGAGGCAAGGTTGGAGCTGCATGTCTGCAAGGCAGACCTGGGCTTGGGGTAGCTCTGAGCTCACTTTGGCCCTGTAACCCCTGACCCAAGAGCAGTTCCCTGGCCTCTCCTGCCCATAAACCCCACAGTGCCACATGGATAAAATCAGCCCACAGCTGAGCCCTTCCCAGGAGCAGAAGTGGCTCAATCCCAGCCCCCTTTGGAAGAGTCCCACCTTCTGCATGTAACCCCCAAAGTGCAGCATGTTGGAGAACGCCTTCTTCTTCCGCGCCTCCTCCTCTGCCCTCTTCCGCGCCTCCTCTTCCTCCTTGCGAGCTCTTTCTTCCTGCCAGGGTCAGAAGCCAGTCAGCAGTGTGTGGATGGACACCCAGCTCGTGTCCCCAGGCTCCCCAAGCCGTCCCCAGGCTGTATTTCCAGAGGTCACTCACGGCCATGCGGGCCTGGCGCTCCTTCTCCCGCTCGCTGCGGATCCGCTGCTGCTCTGCCCGCTCTGCTCGCCGCTGCTCCTGCACAGGGAAGGGACCTTGGTGTGAACACCGCAGGGAATCTGCATCCTCTCTCTTCCAAGGGACAGATCCCTGACCCCAAGAACCTTGAGAGCCCCAAGGAAACCTGAGGACAGTGACCCTGGAGAGGTGCAGCCGCATCAGGCACCGCAGCACAACAGCAGCCACACCAGGGGCATCCCAGTGACCAGGGACAGGACCCCAGGGAAGGGCTGGAGCTGTGCCAGGGGAGGGTCAGGCTGGATATCAGGGAAAGGTTCTTCCCGCAGAGGGTGCTGGGCACTGCCCAGGCTCCCCAGGGAATGGGCACGGCCCCAAGGCTGCCAGAGCTCCAGGAGTGTTTGGACAACGCTGCCAGGGATGCACAGGGTGGGGTTGTTGGTGTGTCTGTGCAGGGACAGGGGTGGGAGTGGATGGTCCTTGTGGGTCCCTTCCAGCTCAGGGCATTTTATGGTTCCTAGGCACTGGGGTACAAAATGTGGCTCAGCCCTCCAGCTCTGTCCTGCAGGGTGAGGGATGCCCCAGGTCTGCCAGGACTGTGGGAAAGGGACAGTGGCTGAGTGCCCACAGGGACAGGGTATAGCCAGAGAGGGGAAGGCTGAACACGTACAATCCTGTCCTTCAGGGACAGGAGTTCCTCTTCCTCTTTCTTCCTGCTCTCAAAGTGGGCTTCAATGAGGGCCTGCAGCTCGTTCAGGTCCTTCTCCATGCGCTTGCGGTGAATGTCCTGCACCGGACACAAACAGCTGGAGCCTCCAGCAGCTGCCACTGAGGGGGAACAGCGGGAGAGCAGCACCCCCAGGGGGGAACTGGGGGCACAACTTACGTCAAAATCCAATCTCTCGCCATCTGGGATCTTGGGAGGCACCAGGTTGGGCATGAAGACCCTGCAATGGGAGGGGAGCAGGAGCACGATGGGGCTGCAGCAGACCTGGGACAGCACGTGTCTTTCACCCATCCCACCCTCCCCTCTGAGCCCCACAGTCCCCAAGCTCATGCAGAGTGGGCATAGTTGGAGGATAGGGGAGTGCAATGCATACTGCTGGAGGTGCCAGCTGGGCAGCCACAGAGGAAGACCTGTGGCATTCCTGGGAAACACTCCAAGGTGTTTGCATGGCAGGAATAACTCTGCAAGCTGCAGACAATATGGCATGGGCCCTTTGCCAGGCCCCCCGAGCTGGCAGCTCCCCTCAAAGGGCACCGTGTGCTGTGGTGTGACCTGGCACAGGCAGCTGGATCCTCTCATCCTGCGGTGCTTGAGGGAGGGCAGGAGACACTCAGCAGGGGCACAAAGGGATGAAGGGATGGTGGCTGAGGGCAGATCTGCCTCCCACACTGCAGCATCCCAGGGGCCCAGGAGTACCCCCCAGGTTTCTGGCAATGGTTCACAGTCCTGCTCCCTGGGGCTCAGTCCCTGGAATTCTGGCACTCCTGGAAATGTGTACCTCATGCCAGCCATATCCTGGGCTCAGTATCCCAGGCTGGGATGCTCAAACACACACACACAAACGCATTTTTTGCCACCTGCAGGATTACAGGGCAGCTGAGATTCTCCCAAGGAAAACACAAAATACTTCAGAACTGCCTAAAGACCTCGTTCTCAGGGTCCCCTTCATGATCCATGTTTCACTGTCTGTTTCTCTCCCTATTTCTCTCCATGTCCCAGTCCCACCCTGCATCCATGCTCTGGAGGCTCCCTGCACCCTGCCCTTCATGGACCAGGCTCTGTCACACGGAGCCTCTGCCCTGGCACAACTCAGACCTTGCCCCAGGGGAAAACCCTGCCACACTTACTTGGGTTTTGGCTTCAATTCACCTGCAGGTCCCAGGAGCAGGACAGAAAGACAAGGTCAGTGTCACCGAGGGGATTCCTGTCACACCTTGACCCAACCCCCCGCCCTGAGCCAAGCCCTCCCTCTCCCCCACCAGCAGGGGCTCCACAGGGACCATCCCCCAGCAATGAGGTGCCAGCCCGGTGTCAGAGGACACGCTGTGCCCGAGGCACAGCTGGTGCTGCTGGCTGAACAGAGCAGCACCTGGTACCCCCCACCCAGGCAGAAGGAACGAGGGTGATACTTCACCTTCCCCAGGCTCCTGCTCCCGGTCTCCCTCTCCACCTGTGGAAAACACGATGCTTTGTGTCCCCGTGGACAGTCCTGACAGCTGTGAGGCAGCTGTCCCCCTCTTTCCCATGCTTGTCCCTACTGCAAACCCCAGCTCCACCCCTGCAGGATGAACGGGGGGGAAACAGGCCCTGGAGGGACATCCCTCACTCATAGGGTGGCCAGGAGAGCTCCAGATCCTCTCCAGGAGGAAGCCAAACAAGTTTTGCAGGAGCTCAGGCTGGAAAAGCAGCAGTGCCTCCCTCTCCTGCTGTATTTTGGGTGAATTTCTGCCCGAGGCAGCAGAAATCCATCCCTCCTGCTGCCCCTGCCCTGCTGGGAGATGTGGCCAGGGTAGCTCTGCCCCATTTACCACAGATCATCCCTCTGGTAGCAAATAAATTCATCACCAAAACCCCGTTACAAGGGCCCAGTGTCTCAGGGGACTGGGATGGCCCAACCCATCTCTCCTCTGCTCCCACTTTACCTTCTCCTGCTGCTTTCGTTTCATCTTCTTGTTCTGTTTAAAAGCAATGGGAGAACATGAGCACCCCTGGGTGAGGGCAGTCATATCCCCCAGCACAGAGAGGTCCCAGCACCCTGACGTGGGGTCACAGCCGGGATCTGAGCCTGCCCCAGCAGCAGTGACAGCACAGGGTCACGGACCATGCCCCAAAGCCACCTCATGGAATCCAGTGCTCTTTTGATGATCAATCCCAGCTCCAGAAACCCCCTCTAAGGCAATGGCCCCCTTGGTGAAACAGGCTTGGTCCGTTTTTGGCATTATTTCAGTGACACAGCCACCAGCAGCAAACACCGTTGTCTTCATGCTTGTAGGGCCCAGACAGAGCAGGGAAGGGCATCTCAGTTCGACATCCCCCACCAGATCTGGGGGGCAGCTGCCCCTCTGTGTGATGTTCCCCTGTCACAGCCACGCTGGGACATGCCAGTCCCCACCTGGCAGCCCCTGGAGCAGAGCACGGCCCGGCCCGGCTGAGCCCCCTGGCACAGCCCCCACTCACCTTCTGCCTTGGGTTCCTCCTCCGCCTCCTCTACCTGCTCTTCCTGACCTGTGGAATAGCGGGCAGGGTGAGTCCAGCAGCGCCGGTCCCTGGCTCCCTGCAGCTCCTGCTTTGGGATAATCGTGGCACAGAGCCGAGGGACCCGGGGGAGCCGCAGCCGCAGGAAAGAAACAGCGGCTCGACAAGCAAAGGACTCCTCCCTAACCTTACCCGAGGGCTGCTCGGAGCTCATCTGGGCAAACCCCCCCAAGATTAATGAAACTGAAGGATTTATCGCCACCTCCTGGCTTGTCCCTCATTCCCTCTCATGCTCCCATTCCCTGGCACCCCAGGAAGGAAGGAGGGATTTCTGTTGCTCTGCTCTAGCAGTGAACTCCAGGAGTGGCTGAGGACGTGCCTCTGGCACATTAGCAGTCTCATTTGTGACACTGCTGGAGCCTTTTTCCACTGGAGGGAGCAGCGTCCCCACAGGATTCCTCACCGGAGCCAGAGTGATGCTGTGCCCGCAGGCCCTGGGGACACTCGTGATGCCACAGCCAGACAGAAGGGAAGAAAAAGAAGACAGCAAAGACAGCAAACCATGGCTGGCAGATATAAGGCACACACTGAGGATGGACACACAGCACAACAGGGAATGGGTGGAGTGCAGGAAGAAGAGAGAGAAGTGGAAGAATGAAAGAAAACCATTCCCCAACCAGGGAAAGGCAGAACACATCGACCCACGACTTTTCCCAAGAGCAGAGAGAGGAAATAATGAAAGGTGCAATAACTACCGTTGTCTTCCTCTATCCATTCTTCCTCTTCTGAGCCAGGGAGGAGGGAAGGAATAAGCACAGGGATTAGTTGGGTGCCACAGAGTTATGGCATGCGTGAGATGAGAACTTGAGCACTGCAGAGGTTTCCCCTGCACCTCTTTTGCTTTTACACTCAGGGTGTTTTGCCTGGCAGTGCCCTGGAGCAGCCAGAGGCTCAGCTCAGCCCCCCAGCCCAGCTCCTGTGCTGGGGTTGTGTCTCCATTGGGCTGAGGCAGGTGGAAGTTTGAGTTTGGGTGGGACTGTCACACATGCAGCAGAGGCTCCAGCTCCTGTTGGGATATTGGGATCACACCTCTGCCAGCAGCCATGTCCAGCACTGCAAGCCCTGGCTTGAGTCAAAGGATCACTGACAAAAGAGATCCTGAGAAAATTCAGGCTGGTTTTGATCCTGCTGATGTTTCAGGTGCAGGCATCTCAAACATGGTCACATCTGCCTTTCCTGAACATGATTTTCCCGTTGCAACCCAGGAGCCAACCCCCAAACCTCCAGCAAAACACGAAAGCCCCAACATTTGGCTCTTGGTCCTTGCAGGTACAATACCTTCCTCCACGCACTCCTCTTCACAGAGCACACAGGGCACAGACAGAGAGAGAAGGAAAAAAAAGCCTCAGGTTATTGGAGTTTCTTTGATCAGCTTTTGGCTTCAGGGCAGCTGCAGGTGCTCCATGTCCTCTTACCTTCCTGCTCCCTGCAAAGCACAACAGGAATTTACAGTCACATCGAGTTGCTGGAATGGGGCCCATCAGTGAGGGAGGCTGAGGGGAATTTGGGATTTCTTCAAGGCTGGCTCTCCTTTCTCATAGCACAGGGCCAGGACTGCTGGGTGGCTGCTGTGTGGGTGGCTGACAGGTGACAGTGGGGACAGGGACAAGGCCCAGGTCACCCTGCAGGCTGTGGAGAGCAGGGGCTGAAGGTCTGGACTGGCACTTTGGTCAGGGCACCTCACCATTTTGCAGCATGAGAAGATGAGTGACCTCTGCCTGTAATCCCAGAAATGGGCATCTCACATCCCACCTTTGCCCCCTGGTCCTTCCCTTACCATGGGAGAGATGCACAGCCTGTCCCAGGGGGACAGATTGGTGACACACCTGAGTCTGGTGTGGCACTGAAACACCAGAGGGTTCAGGTCCCCGTTCTCTGCTGGTGGATGAGAAGTGGGAGCTGTGTTTGAACTCACCCCTACAACCCCAACCCCATCTCTCCAGGCCCAGCAGCCTCCATCAGCAGAAGCTGCTCTCAAATCTGGCCCTTGGAGAGTGATGCTCTGGACGTGGCAGCAGGACCCTATCAGCAGCAGATTGGTGGCCTCGGGTTTTCCCATCTCTGTCTCACAGATTTAGACTGCAGCATTTTTAAAATAGGAACCATCCTCGTCCTGCCCGTGGGTGTGGATGCAGCTCCCAACACAAATTCCCACTGCTGGGGTCAGGCCCTGCCAAGGCAGAGGGGCACAGGCTGGGGGTCCGTGCTGGGTGCTGGGGTAACAATGAGAGCACTTCCAAGCAATGCTGCTGTGGGAAAGTGGGAATAGGGAGAAAGAAAGGGGGTTAAAACCACCCCACTTACTGCTCATACTCCTCGGTGACCTCCTCTGTGTCTGACATCCCTGGTTCTCTGGCAGAGTTTGAGGCAGATTGGAAAAAGTGAGGGTTAGAAGTGAGATAAGGGCCAGCACAGCCTGTCCCTCAGCACCAGGACGGGGGCACAGAGATGGTGCCTCTCTCCAAAGCACTTGGAGCTCCCAGCTGTCCCCAGGCAAGCTGTGACAGCATTATCTCAGCAGAGATAAGGTGCCTGCCCCCCCTCCTGTCCCAGGATGACAGCTTGCCCCAAACAGGAGGCAGGAGATTGGACACAGCCTCCTGTCACACCGATAACTCTGTCAGGAGCCATGTCCAGGGCACTCAGCCCCCCTGGCCCAGGGGCTGTGTTTGCTCAGGGGACAGGAAAATCACCCCATTGCAGTGTCCAGCTTGTTTTGCTTCCTGACTATTCTTAGCTCAGGGATGACCCCTTCTCTCAGATTTACAGCCCTGCACCAGCCCGCCAAGTGCAGAACTGCTGGAAAAGGGGCAGCCTGGGCTCAGCAGGAGCATTTCTCCCCTGTTAGCTAAAAGGAATAATTTACAGCCTGGTTCTGTAATTTAGCCCTGGTTTTAGGGCTAAAACCTCTGCAGAAACAGCCTTTCATCTTCCCAGCACATCTGTCTCCCTCCCAGCTGTGCTCAGGAGGACTTTGCTCATCATCTCACCTCATCTGACCTTCACCCAGCACTGCACTGTGAGATCTGCAGCCACCAGCCCCATCCCTGGGCATCCTGGAGTAACCCAGAGCCCCAGGCCCAGCCCAGCCCTGTCCCCTGCTCGTGCCAGCCCTCAGCAGGGCTGAGATGCCACACGATGATGCAAGGCAGCTCTGGAAATAACTTCCATGTGCTGAGGCACCTGTTCCCAGAGCAGCAAGACTTCCCTGCTCCTGCTGCCTGGTGTCTGGGAACAACTGCTCCTGGCTACATCTGTCGAGCATTTATTACCCACGACGGGCAGGACAGGCCTCAGGAGTGCTTATTCAGGATGCTGGATCCAGGGTTGGAATGCTCAGGCATGGGAAAGGGGCATTCCAGGAGGGGAACCTTGGCATAGCCATGGCTCCAGAGGGTCTCTAATCTCACTGTTATTCACAAGGTGCTTTTTGGAGACAAATAAAGGCAAAACTCAGCCCCTTCTGCCTCAGGGTCACCGCCTGCTCCTGCTGTCACTGTCCCCTTTCCTGTGAGGGGTCCAGGGCTTGGCTCTAAGCACCCCCTCCAGCACCATCCCCGGCATCTCTGCTTCCTCACAATCATCAATTCCCACTTTTCACCCAGGCTTGGCATGGTCCTGATGCCCCAAGTTTGGCCAGATCATTTGTGTGGCCTCGGAGCTCCCAAGAGTCCCCACAATCATTTCATGAACACAAGAGAAGAGGGTTCTCAGTCCCAACAGTGTGAAAGCCTCTTCCTACACTCTCATTGCCCTCCTCCCTTGGACACTGTGATCCCACAGAGCTGAGGGAACAGCGAAAAATCCAGCACTGTTAATAGGGTACACAAGAGAAAAAGTGGCTCAAGGAAATACTTATGCATCCTCTGCACAGAAACACATAAACCTTTTTATTAAAGCTTGGAAATCTTGATTTAGTAGAATTAGGAGAACCCAGCAGGCATTACAGAGATAAACAGGAAATACTGCACTGACTACAAAATCTCTCCCAGAATTTGCTGTGTATAAAACAATCCAGATATTCTTCACACTCCTCGAAATCCCCCTATCCTTTAGCTCAGGGCTGGCTGCTCACAGCTCTGGGGCTGAGTTAATCCTCCACAGTTCTGAGTCACTGCTTTCCTCCAGGCCGCCCCAGACTCCAGAAAGGAGCTCTCCTTTCCCACAGTTTGCTCCAGGAATGGGTCATGTCCCTGCTCCAGTCCTGCTTGGCAGGGTCGGACCAGGCACAGGAGCATCCCATCCCTAACCCACCCCCTGGCCTGCCAGAGAGCCAGGGCCAAGCTGGCCATGGGTGTCATCACATCCCTGATGTCCCCTGCAGAGACACAGGGAACGGGGATCTGGGAGATTTCCCCGGAACTGGGGCAGCCAAAATCCACCTGACGCACCTGGGCACCCACCAAGGTGGTTCAAAAGACAAACTGCAAATACAACCCGCCGGAGAGGGTCCTGATGTTTTATGCATGGGAATGCCTCCATGGCACAAAACACCCCGAGAGAGCGGCCGAGGGACACCCTGAAGCCCGAGCCGATCCCCTCCCGGGTGTGGATCCAGCGCATCCCTCCCCGGGAGGGGCGGGCGCCGCCCCAAGCGTACCTGAGCGCCGGTGATGCCGGGGAGCGCGGGGAGCCGGCGGGGTCTGGGAAAGGCTCTTTGGGGCAGGAGGCTTTAAGGGGGCTCCAGCGCCCACCCCGGGGCGGGCAGCGCCGCAGGAATGTGCCCGGCGCCCAGCGAGGAATGCAACACTTGTGAGCTGCTATTTCGGCAGCCGCGGCCCTGGCCCCCTCCGCCGCTCCCCCTTCCCCCCCAGGAGCCCATATAAGCCCAAGCTATTGTGTGGCCTCAGAGATTTGCTATTTTAAACCCTCCGGACCGAGATACGTGAGTGCCCGAGGGGCTGACACAAGCCAGCCCAGCTGTCACCGGGGCCGGGACGCTGATAAGGCAGCGCTGTCACCAGCGCCAGGGGCAGACCCTGCCCGGCAGCTCCGACCCGGCTCCCTCAGCCGCTGCTCCGAGCTCGGGGTGCTGCAATGAGAAGGGGAGAGTCTGTTTGTAACCCCCCAGGACACATTTGATTCGGGGTTTTCCCTGTTTTCCCCTCGTCAGGAGAAGGGAAAGGGAACAGTTCCCAGTCCCAGACCAGCAGTAGGTGACCAGCAGCATCTTAGAAAGAGCAACTTTTATTAGAAAAAAAAAAAAAAAAAAGGCACAGAGAAACCCAAGTCCTTTCCCAAGCCTGACAAGCAGGATCAGCTCCAGGGGCAGCAGCAGATTCCCACACTGAATTTGTCACCACATTGGTTGCTAAAGGCACAACCCAAACCCAAAGAATGGCCCCAAGAGGAGAATTTGAGCCCTTTGCCCATGGCACCCTAAAGACACCCTAAATGCCTCAAGAGAGCATCCCCCATCCCTGCTGGGTGGGCTCAGCAGCCCAGGGAATGCAGGATCAGGGGCTGCACAGCAAAAGGCTCAGAAGGAAACACAAGAGGGAAACGAGGCCCAGCACAGGGCACTCAGCTCCATGAAGTCCCCCAAACAGGGCTGTGGCCATGGCCAGGGCCAGCTCACCCTCCCTGGGTCACTGGATGAAGGGTCACTGCTTGCAGGGGCAGGGGATGGCAGGGACAAGGACAAGTCTCTGGTTCAGCTGCGTGTGGAAGGAAACACCAGGGCCAAGTCTTCCCTTCTTCCATGAGACATCTCCGAGCACTCGTGTGACTTCATTGACATCAGCCTCCGGTTGGGTCACTCTGGCAGTGACAGCCTGGCAGAGGGGTGACACCTGCCTGCCCCACCTGCCCCAGGTAGCAGGGACGGACGTGGTCCATGGATGTGCAGCTGGAACTCCCTTGGCCAGGCAGGTTCTTGCCCCACTGGCATCTTCCAGCTGCCAGGGAGCTGTGTGGGGGATCCCCTTTGCCAGGGCAGTTCCGGGGCACAGGCAGAGATCAGGAACAGCAAAATGTGGTGGGCAACCAAGGCAGGAGTTTGCCTTCAGCATCTGCGGGGAGCCTGCAGGCCTGGACACCCCCAGACAGGCAGTGAGTGGGGACTGGGGGCACAGGGAGACTCTTCCAGGCTTCTTCCTTCCCATCCCACTAGCAGAGGGACCCCATGAGCTGGGCTGCACCCACACGTGGCACAGGGGACTCGTGGCAGTGGCTGCTGGACGGTTGAGTAGGGCTGGGCTTTGATCTTTGGAGCAAACCAGTTTTTCCCAGATGGTCTGATACCACAGCTGGTATTACTGCAACTGGAAAAGAAAGTGGGAACCACTGAGGCTGTGCCTGAGGCTGCAACTGCCCCAGAGGCAGCTGCTTTAACCAGGACAGTGGCTGTCCACAGCAGGGGAGGGGGGCAGGCAGGCTGCTCCTAAGTCCCATCACAGGCCACTTCCCTTCTCCTCCCAGACCAGAGTCCTCCTCTCCCTTACAGGTGGCTCCAGTTGTCCCCACTTCCTGACTCCCCAAAGTCACGGGGTCCTGATGACCCCCACGTCCCCTCTCCCCCCATATCCTGGCTCTGCCCCTGCCTCAGAGGCTGCAGCAGGTTTAAGAGCAGCTCCATAATTACCTTGGTGCCTCCAGAGGTGTCTCCAGGTTGCTTTATCCAGACGTCTCGCTTTGCCAGGCTGTTGACTCTCCGGATTTCCTGCAAACAGGAGAGTCAGAAGGGACAGGAGAAAGTTTTCCCCATGCATCATGTGCAGCCTTGCCTTGGTCTGACTGTATCCAAACCCCGAAGCACACATTGTCCAGGTAAAACCAGCCAGCTTTGGGACCCTGTACCTGGGAGACCCTCAAAGCCAAGGGCAGCTCCAGCCACAGAAGCGGAGCAGGTGCATTTAAAGGAGAACTGATCAAGAAGCTGCAGACCTTCCCCAGGAGTGACTCCAGGAGCAAACCCTTTGCTGGCACAGCTGCCTGGCACAGACATGTCTGGGCAGTGTTGATCTCCCAGACCAGCCTGGACTCACCTTTCCTGGCTGCAGGGCCAGGCTGGAGCTGTGCCTCCTCGGTCAGTTGGCTGCCACAAGCAGTGGCCAAAAGCCCTCCACTGCTGTGAGCAGTGAGACCTGCCAAGGACCTGCTGAGCCCCTCCTTTCCAAGAACACAAAACCACTCTGGGGCCAAAGACTCTCTTGTCCCTCTCCTGCACATGTCCAGGAAGGAGCCACAGTGACCAGGTGATGACCACTGAGTCCCCTTGCCTGGGCACTTTGCACCTACAGCCACAAGACCCCCTGTTTTTGGAGTTTGGTTTCACGTGGGGGTGCAGATGGCTCCAGACCCCTCATGCACCAGGACCTCTCCAAGCACACACAGGTCTCCAAGCCCCTCAGAGCTGAGGGCTTGAGCACACAGCTCCTCTCCCACTGGCCTCCAGGCAGAGCTGCTCAGCCAGACAGAGCAGATGGGATGGCAGAGATGGCATCATGCTGGGGTGGCAGGGTCAGGTACCCCTGCATGTCCTGGGACATGCATCCAGCTGGCTCCTGCTCCCTCCTCAACCCACCAAGGGCTGGAATCAGCTGTCTTAGGAATTTTGGGCTCACAGTCAGGACACAGCAACAAGTAGAGCCCTGATACATCATCATGGTGGCCCTGCACCTCTGAGACCTCCAAACCTGGCTAGGCTGCTCTCAAATCCTTTAATAGGATCAGCCAAGGGTTAATTCACCCTTCAACCCTGCCCCGGGGTGCAGCACCATGTCTTGTGGGCCTGCCTGGTCTCAGGCAGAGAGGTTGACACGAGCTGGTACCTTGCTGTTTTCCTCCTTGGCAGGCTCCTGAGCTCGGCTGATCCACAGATTAATGCGGGATGTCACCGATCCTGGGATCTTCAGGCTGTCCTGTGGCACACACAGGGATACCGGGGTTACAGCAGTAGCTCTCCCTCTGCACGAATGTAACCCAGCCCAGTCCCCAGGGCACAGGGAGACTGAGCGGAGCTGCAGCAGGCAGAGCCCAGCCCACACGTTGGCTCCATCCCAGCTCCTCAAATTCCAGCGCTCGGCAGGAACCCACACAGTGCCGGGGCAGTTCCTGTGCCCGAACGCAGCCCTGGCACCCAGCTCCCACCAAGCAGCAGCCTGCCAGGCTGAGCCTGCTGTCCGAAGAGGGGAAGATTTGCCCCAAAGGGGGTGCCTGCCCCAGCACAGACCCGCTCCGGCCTCACCTTCCTGGGAGCCGCCGGCTCCGCCTTGCCGGGAGCGCTTCCCTCGAAGAAGTTGCGCTTGCTGGCCACCCCCTCCGAGGAGAGCAGGCGACTCTTCTGGACAGGCGCGGAGGATTTCACCCCCTCCGAGCGCTGGGAGAGAGGTGTCAACAGGGCTGTGCTGCACCCCGAGGGGTGAAAGGCAAAGTCCAGCTTCTGGCAAACACCCTGAGCCCCTTGGGGTCTGGTCCCCCCTCCCCGCCCGTCGCCAGCTCGCAGCCTTGTGCACTTCCCCCAATGGACCACAGCATCCCCAGACCCTCTCCAAAGGACATCCCCTCCCTGCAGGGCCATGCAGCATCCCCAGACCCCCTCCAAGGGTCCCTGCTCCTAAAACCCTGAGGCCGATCCCTTTTCCTGCCTGGGACCATCTCCTTCATCCCCATCAGCTCTGGTATTTGGTGCAGTTTAGGCCCTCCCCTCCCCACTCGGCTCCAGGCCACCCCTCTGTCTCCCCACACATCTCTCCCACCCCTGCCTGGCTCTGCCGAGGGCCTTTGGTACCTGCACAGCCGAGTTGTACTTTTCCAGCTTCTCCCCAATGGTGCTGTTGCTGCCTGGGATCCTCAGACTTGCACTGGTGAAGAAGAGAAGAGTTGAAACCAGACCCCTCAGGATCTTCTGGGACTCAGCCCATGGTCCTGGGGAGCTGCACTTGGCAGGAGAAGGCCCCGTCCCACCCAGGCACTCCTGCATCTACCTGCCAGGTGAACCAAACTGTCCATTCCCTGCTAGTGACTGAGATCTCTGTGTGTCACCACCCTTCCAGGGCCACACTGAACACTGAAATATCTCGGAGCTCCTCAGCCTGCCCTGGCTTCAGCTCTGCCAACTCTGAACTGCATTGCCCCAGTGTCAGTGTGGCTCTGCCTACAGCATGCACCTGCCCATGGAGGAGGGGGAGATCCCTTGATCTGGTCACCAAAGCCAGGTCAGGTTGCTCATGGACCCGTTTCGATGTCCCAATGGATGGGACCTGTGCAGACACAAGCACCAACATGGAGCTCCATGACTCAGGAGACAGTGAGGGCTTGCTGGGGGATATTGGAGCCACCTGGGAGAGCAGAAGATGTTCATGCCCATGGCAGGGGTTGGAATGAGGTATTTAGGGTCCCTTGGAACCCAAACCATTCTGTGATTCCAGGATCTCATTCAGATGCAAACTGCAGGTTGGACATTGTCCTGTCCCCTGCCAAGCATCACTGCCCACCCAGTCCAGCACCCCGGGGACCAATGTCCAGCAGATCTATGCCAGGCCTGTCAGGCCCATCACTTCCTCCTCCCTTGGAAAACAAAGGATGGCAATTCCTGCCCAGCAGGACCAAAACAAAGCAACATGATTGAGAGGTGCTGACCTCCTTGTGAGAGGGCTTTGGCTCTCTTCTTTCTGCTTCCTGGAGATGATCTGGAAGACACAAGGAGAGGAGAGCCTGCAGTGAACTTTGCTTATCCAAGATAAGCACTATCTCACTGATCTCCCCCAGGAAAGCTGCATTTGCACTCTCACCAGAGCTTATCTCATATCTCAAAGCTCCCCAGACTACAGGCACTTTATGGTGATAACAGTTTTATTCCCAATAAAGCCTCATGGAAGTCAATCAAGTGTAGCCAGTCAACCCTGACTCACAGCAGGGAGGATCTTGACAGTTCTTGGTTTTCCCAGCCTCTTCAATCACTTTATTCCAGAGATCTCTTTTGAAATGAAATATACTCTCAGACAGTAACGTGGGATGAGAGGGAGGATGGATATTATTTTTATCCTGTGCTTTCACATAAGACTGGAAAGGCTGGAAGGTGGATAGTAATTCCTGTGGCTCTGTAAATTCTGAGGACAATGCGCTCCCTGTTTTCATGTCACTTCCCATGAGTTTTCTGGCCAGCACAAGGTAGATGAACTGGACATGTTCACCCTCACACGTCTTCAGTCAGACATGGAGAAGGAAAACGGGGAAGAGGGAAGCAGAACTGCACTGCCCAGACCAAGGGTAAATTTTGAACACACTTCTGGGAACAAGCTCTGCCCACATAACCCAGAGGCCAAAGCAATCCTTCCTTCCCCCCAGCCCCCACTGCCTCAGTGGAATGCTTTCCCCACCTGCTTTAGCTCTTACCCGAAAGGAGACGGTTCTTGGGCTGGCCCGTCGGATGGAGCTGCTGAAGGTGACGTGAGTTGGAGAAGGGTCTGGCTTTTCTTCAGGTTCCTCTCGGGCAGGGGACAGCTGGACTACCTGCTTTGTGGGGTTTCTGGATGGCTGCTGAGGAAAAAGGAGACATCAGATGCATCCCTGCAGAGTCTGCAGAGAAGACTGAGGTGCAGGAGCTGAGCAGTCAGGGCAGGAACTGGGTTGGAGTTGGAGATCAAAATCCTCCGAACCTTTCCTGTCTCAATTGGACATACAGAGTTCCAAATGGCCCTTCAGTGTCAGCATGATGGCAATCAGAGGGACTTGCTGGAGAAGGTGACCAGGACAGCACAGGGCAGGGGAAGGAGGCAGTGGGACCCTGTCCACCACCTCGTGCTTTGCAGCTCTCAGAAAAACCTCCCCCAAAATCCTTCAGGTCCCATTTCCCTCCTTTTGGTACTATTGGGCTGTCCCTCCTTCTGGTCCTCCCAGCACCCAGGAGCTCTCCCTGCAAGGCCTGGTGCCCCATCCATTCCTGCTCACCTGCTGCTCTGGAGATGAGGTCACTGCTGAGGTTTTCTCCTCTGTGCTGCGGTTTCCCACCCTGGTGAGGATCTTCACCTCCCGGAGCCGGCAGCTCCCAACCTCTGGTGGCTCCTTCACCTCCTTCCTCTGCTCCCCCCGAGGAGTCCACACTCCTTGGTCTTTGTCTTGGAGCCGTGCCCTCACCACCACCTTCCCCTCAGAGGCTGGCTCCAGGTTCTTGTCTCCTGGCGGGTCCCCTCTGCCCTTGGCTGCCTCCGGAGCCCGCTCTGCAGCCTGGCTGCTCTCCTGCCTCCCACGGGGCTGTGGCCCTGTCTCCAGGCAGCTTTCTGCCACCCCTGGCTCCTTCTGCTCCTTCTCCTGCCTCAGCTTTTCAGACACTGGTGGGATGCATCTTGTTCTTCTCCCTTCTTGTGTCTTCAGCGCCTCTGAGAGCTTTCGCTCCTCCCCATCCTCCGGAGACTGCAGCTTCACCAGGGATGGAGGTCTAGGGATAGAGAAAATGTTGGATGACAACCTCAGCATCTGGGGCTAGAGGGGTGGATTTCATGCTGCAAGTGAGGCAAAAGGCTCTGGGGAAGGACATAAAAATCCCACTAACATCCTGGAGTCCTCCCTGCTGACCAGGGCTTGCAGCCACTCTCATTCCCATCACCCCAGCTCGGCTGTCTGAGAAAAAATTTGGATTAAAATTCTTTTTTCTTTTTTGACATAGAGATGAATCATTTCTGCAGCCTCGTCCCAGGACACCAGCACCCATCAAGTCCTGTGCCAAAAAGATCCAAGCTCAGGGCAGTGTGCTGGGTCTGCTGCTGGATAAGAAGTGCGGCTGTGTCTCTTCACTGGACTAGGAAAAATCCCACCAACTTTAAGTGGGAAGTGTTGGTTGGAAGTCAATCTGCTCTGGCAGGTCCACCCACAGTCCCAACATGACCTGTGAAAAGCTGTTTCCCCTCCTTCCCCCCGGCAAACAGGCACAAGGTCTGGGAAGGGGCAGAAGGACACCTGGCAGGCTGTGTCTGCACACTCCCAGGATTGGGAAGCAGATGGGATAACATTTGCCCTCCTGCTGAATTGCAATCACCACACGGCCAGCCTGTGTCAGCACCAGGGAAGAGGAACTTGTCCTCCCCACCTGGTTCATTTTAGTCATGTCCAGCCCCCTGTCTGGAACACAAAAACACCTCTGGAGTGGGAGTCTCACTGTAGACACAAACCACCTAAATACTGGATACTTCCAGGATCAATTTAGAGAGTGGGTCAGGTTGTATAAGGGCAGCCTGATCGCAGAGCACTCCAAATCCCAGCTCCCTGCAGCCAGGGACTTTGGAAGCACCACTGGAAAGCTCTTGGGTTAGATCCCCACTTCAGCAAAGGCACCACAGCGTCACTGTGAGGTTCAGAGGGGCAGCACAGCCAGCCAGGCTATGCCTGCTCTGCTCTCCTGCCCTGCAGAGCTGGCCACCACTTACCTGCTGCAAATCCCACCTGCAGCACCCACCTGAGCTTGGCCCTGGCATCAGCTCCCCCCCAGCACTCCTGCTCCTGTGCCGTGGGGAGCCCACCTGAGACACCCCACCTGTGCTCCTCCTGGGGAGCCCATCCCTCCTGCCAAGGGCTGTTGGTTGGAGCGCAGCTCCTCCCACAGTTGAGCCCTTCCTCAGCCAGGAGCCTGAGGAACCACAGCAGCAGCAGCTGCCAGGGCTGAGTGTCAGGAGTGAAGCCACTGCCAGCAGGACCCCACAGACCTGCTGGAAGCTGGGCTGGTGTCTTTGACAGGGCTGGCAGGTTCCTCATCCGTGGATGTGGATGACAGCAGGTTGCGGTGCCTTCGCCGGCGCTCTCTTTGCTGCTCTTCCTCATCCTCCAGGGTCCTCTGCCTGGCCAGGCTGTTTGGGAGGAAACACAAGCACATGGGGAGGCTGTGTCCTGCATGGGCACCCTGACGCCCTGGTGCCAGACAAGACAGGAACTGCCACACCCTGGGCAAGGCCAAGGGGCTGACAGAAGTCACCTTGCTGGAGGAGAGGGTTGCCAGCATGAGCCAAGTGTCCCCAACTGCTCTCACTCCACCCAGCTGATGCAGGCCCTTCCCAAAGCGAGTACTTGACTTCCCAACTCCCATTTTCTCTTGCTGGAGGGAGCAGTCATTTCAAAGGAATCCCCATATTAAACAAACATTCCAAGGGAAGGATATTGAACCTAACTCAGCCAGACCAGGACCCTTGAGCTACCACACAGACCTCAACCACACAATTTTGGTTTGTTTTCACTGTGGCACAAGATTTGAGGCCAAAACCAAGTTGTGGTGATGGCAATTTAATTTTTACAGAGCAAAAAGCCTCAGATGCAAAAGTATCAGAGGCTGAAGGCAACTGCTGAGAGGCTCTGCCTGAGGATGGGGCTGGCAGGGCTCCTCTTCCCCCCGCGTGTGCCTGGACTGGGAATTGTTTATAATCACAGACTGAGCTAAAAGACAAGGTTTGGAATAATTTTTGAGCATTTTATTTTGCACAAGCCAAATGTGGGTTGTTGGTGGGTTTTTTTGTTTTGTTTTTGGTTTGTTTTGTTTTTTAAATAAAACGCCACTTGGAATAAAAGTTGTCTGGAAAACACCAGCTCTGCCATCCTTTCCCTGTGCCAAACCTGCCCCCCCTCCGTGTTGGTGCATGAACCGTGTTAGAAAATATTTTTATTGGCTGGATGGAGCTTTTCAGAGCCAGGTTCATGTCCCCCAACACGAGCCCTCAATCAGCCACAAACACTGCAGGGAACCCCACGGAGCTCCCGGCGCCCCAACAGAACCTCCCTGCGCAGGGTCCATCCCGGGACCTCGTCCCAGCTCCGTCCACGGCTTTGTCATGAGTTTGACTTTCAGCGAAAGTCAGAGGGATAGGGCCGCGTTACGGCGAGCGCTGGTTCCGAGTTACTGAGTAATCACAGCCGGTCATAAATTAATCCGCTTTACCCCCCGCAAGTGCTCGCGGCTTCTGTTCTTCCTGCTCGGGGCAGGCGGGAGCGCGGCGGGGCCAGCGGAGCGCGAAGCGGGGACAGAACCCGGCTGAGAGCTCAGGGCTGGGGACAGGACAGGGACAGGGCAGTGCCGGGCTGTGCTGCTCTTCCCTCCCCTCCTGCTGACCCCACAGCGAACAGCCTCAACAGCAATCGGACCCACGGCTGGGGAGCTCCAGGCAGTCTCCGATGCCACGCCTGGTGCTGGGAGAGACGGGGCTGGCGAAGGCTGAGATCTGCCCGGGGAGCATCCCCAGGCGGGACAGCCCCGCTCCGTGCCCGTGTGCGCAGCCCGGCCGTGTTAGGACAGATCCAATCCTGCACGCTCCTTCCCAGCCGGCAGGTTCCCGACTGATCTTCCCAGCACAGATCCCGGTGCCTCTGTGTTCCTGTCCCTCAAGCAGTGACAGCACAGAGCACTGATGCCAGGCTAAATCCTCATGACGACCGGGTACTTCTTTGATTTTACACGGACAGTCTCCTTCGAAGTGAAAACGGGATTTTCCTGCCTTGGATTACCGTGGCTCCTTCTGAGGCAGCACAAAAACAGGCACTATCCACAGGCAGTTATTTGTAATTAGGTGATCCACCCATCAGGCTATGGATTTGCTCTGCCAATCTTTTTTTCCTCTTTTCAAAGAGGGATTTATTTTTTGCTGTCTTACCTTTTTTCTCTCAAAGAGATGAGTAAAAAAACTTTGGCAAGTGTCCCTGCCTTGTCCTCTCCTGCCCTGTCAATGATTAGTACAGAGCTTTGTAACATTTCTGCTATTTCAGTGCTGCCTCATCTCAGGAGAGCTCATGAAATTTCTTCCAGGGTTGTGAAGCACACAAGGGGTGTGGGACCCAGCTGGGCTGGTGTTGGGGTCGGTCCGTGGCTCGAGGAGATGGGTCAGGACAGGGCTGGAACGGCCTCTGGATCCGTCCCACCCATGGCAGAGCCAGCTGAGAGCTGGTGGCCTCCAAGCTGTGGCTGCCCCATCCCTGGAAGTGTCCAAGGCCAGGTTGGACAGGGCTTGGAGCAACCTAGGATAGTGGAAGGTGTCCCTGCCCGTGGCAATGGGTGGAACGGGATGAGCTTTTAATGTCCCAGTGGGTGGAACGGGATGAGCTTTAATGGCCCTTACCACCCAAACCATTCTGGGATTCTGTGCATTCCTCGTTCTTACACCCAGTACTGAGATTTGCAATTAAGTCTCGGAGCCGTAACATCCACTTGGAGCAGGATTCCTGCTCTGATCTGTGGGACAGTGTGGCTCTGTTTGAGTTTCCATCACTGCTCCCGCACAGCTGAGGCTGCCGGGGCTGCGCTGGGGTCTGCAGGGGGTCAGGGCTGATCCCACCTTGCTCCAGCCTCGTGCGAGCCCCTGACCCACCCCAGGATGCCCAGAAGTGCTCCCCTACTCTGAATCACTCTTTGGGAAGTCCGAGGGAGTTGGCGGTGCTGCGGGGATTGCTCAGGGATTGCTCGGGGATTGCTCGGTCACTGCCGCTGAATCAGGGCTTGCTCAGCACAGCACGGGCTGCAGTCTCCGCAGGGCAGAGCAGGACACAAACCCAGGGGCTGCACGGGCACGGGAGGAGTGGAAACGCCCCCAGCCAACTCAGAGCAGGTCTGGAGGCACAGTCCAGACGGTCTGTCCCCAAAGAAAGGCAAAAGAGACCCAAAATGTATCCAGCATGGGGCGAGAATGCTTATCCAGGTAATTCTCTTGTGCCTGGCTCAGCTTCCTCAGGCAGCAGAAACAAAAACGCCTCTGATCTTGCCCAGCCACAAGAAACTCCAGCAGCGCCGAGCTCTCTGTGGGGCTGACATTCACCTCTTCAAACAACACCCCTCCCAGGGCAGCTGCCCTCTCTTCCCATCCTCCCCAAAACCCCTCGGCAACCAGCAGCCCACCCTCACCACTCCCTGCCGGCGGTGGAAAGGGTTAAGCATTAATCCACAGCACTTACCTGGAGAGATCGGACCAGTTCCTTCTGCTAAAGGACATTTCTGCTTCCCGGGAGTTTCAGAGAGCCCCCAGAACCTGAGCAGGCATTCAGGCCAAGGTGCCGCGGGGATCGGCGCTGCCGGAGACTCTGCTCCCCGAGAAGGAGGGAGGAACTCCCTGCAAGGTTATTTCCCTGTGCACCTTTACCCTGCCTGCCACCAGCTGCATCACATGGTTCCTTATCTACCTGACACAGGCAGGGCTGTGATTTGTGTGCCAGCGGCGCGGGGCGAGAGCCGCCCTGCCCAGCAGTGCCACGCAAAACCAGAGCCCTCCTCGCTGCCAGGCTCCGAGCCGGGACCCGCGGCTCGGGCCATCCACGTCTCCCAGGGTTTCGGAGACAACTCCCTGCAGAGAACCTGTTCTACCAGCCACAATCCACCAGTCAACAACTCCTGCAGCCCGGCGGAGGAGGTGAATTACCCCGGGCTGAGTGGGAGGAGGTTGGCTCCCGGGGATCCAAAACAGTCATTAAAACACCTCCGGCTGGGCGCAGTCCAGTGCTTTCCAAAGAGCTTGGGAGGGTCCCCCGCTCCTTCCAGCCCTTTCTAGGTGTCTCGGATGTAGCTCTCAAGGTCTTCCCATTCCTATGAGCTTTGCTGCAGCAGTGAGCACCCACGGAGTCTCGGGGGAGGGGGATGGAGCATGAGGGGGATCCAATTTTTGTGTGCTGAAGACCTGTGCCAGAGAGGAGCTGTGTGCCCGGGCTCATCCCGCACCTGGACCCAAGCCCATCAAACCCATCACCCCCTCTGGCTGTGCCCCGAGACCCCCACCCTTAGAGAGGGCAGCCCCTCCTGCCAAGGGCAGGTGTGAAGCCACGGGGGAGCTGCCTTTAGTGGGGGAACAGGGGTTGTCTTAGAGATGGATGGGGTCACAGGCACAGCAGAGACAGGCCCCAGCCTGGATTTTCCCACAGCGTGGCCACAACCCCAGTGCTCCCACTGCTCGGGCAGCCAGGCACTGCTGTCTGCAGGAAATGTCATCCAGGACCCCTTGAGTACAACCTCTGCTCCCAGTGAGATCCACCCCTGCACCAGCCCGAGGAACTGGTTGTGAGGCTGGGCTGGCCCTGCATGCCTCCAGCCCACATGGGTGTGCCATGACCTGAGCAATGATTTTAATCAAAGGTTCCTGATTAAAATCCCATTTCTAGGAGATAGCCCTGTCAAACGAGCCGCCTGCTCCAAGCAGGCCTTGCACTCTGCTTTTCTTTCTTCTTGCAGTAATCACTCATCTTTCAAGTGTTTTCATATATACAGAGAATCGAGTTAGTTGTGGCATAAGGGAAAAAAATTACTTAAATAACCTTGCAAGCATCCTGCTAATTGCTGACAGCCTATATATAGCAGTCCAGCATCAGCAGCTCCTCTAAAGCAATAAAAGCTCTGTGATTAATGCACAGCAAGCATGGCGCTTGCAAAACTCATTGCCAAAGGATAGCACTGGAGCACAGGACTTAGCAGGGTTTTCCAAAGGATTAGACTGAATGTGGCAGTGAAAGAACACCCTCAGCTAGGATCTACACAGCAAAGGAATATAAAACCTCCCAGTCTGCAATTCCTCTGGTTATTAAGTTGAAGAAATTCGAGACGGGCATTTAGTGCCTGGGGATTAGGCAGAGGATGAGCCTCGCTGACACTTGCCCCTTCCCGGGGTTTTATTTGCAGCTCAGAAAACTTTTGGAGCTGAACAGAGTTTCCTCTTTATTCAAAATCCATCAGAGGGCTTCTCCTCCATGGGTTTGCCCTGTTTCCCTCAAACCCAGGAAAATGTTCAGTAGAGACAATATCCTTCAGTGATAAGTTCCCAAGGCTTATTCCCCACTGCTGGAAATATTCTCTTTTATCTTGGGTGGGTCCTGCTGGGCTGTTCGGCAGCACAAAGCATTGACCTCTCCTGTCTGGATCTTTGCTGCCATGGAGCTCCTGTTCCCCCTGATGTTCCTCACGTCTTTTCGTGTCCACCATAACCCCAAAATTTCACTCCCAAGGAGGTAAAGCCAGACCAGAGCCCCTCATCTCATAGATGAAGTCATGCTGGATTTTTCCCCTGTGTGTCGCTTCATACCCCTCTAAACCTCCTTTGCCACTTTATCCCCAAACTCCAAGTACTGCCAGATCTTTCTGAATGTCTGCACCACCAGTCTTTCCCTCTGCTGTGACAAAATCGCAGCAATTATCAGCAGTTTGTTATCTCACTACTGTTTTCTCTCCGCTGGTTGATGATTTAGCTCTGTTTGGACTTTCCCTCTGAGTTGTGCTTGACCTAAAGGTCTTTGCTTCTGGAAACCCAAGAAAATGCTTGTCTCCCAGGTCACCCTTATCCACAGGCTCACTGATGCCTTCAGCAAACAACAGTCACTTTGTCAGACCGGATTTCCTTTAACAAAGTTATTTAGGCCACCCTGAGCTCATCCTCATAGCACAGCCCAAGCTGCAGGTCCCCAGAGCTGAGGGTGATGAAATCAGGCAGAGAGATGAGTCTGTGAGGGAAGGGATGCCCTGAGAACCAGTCTGATGTTTATCCAGACCCACTCCATTCTCCAGGCTGTCCCATCTGCTGTTCCAGACCCACAGCCCCGAGGGAAAGGCGCTGTGCTCATAGCCGAGGGAGCAGAGCTGCAGGATGTGCCCTGAGCAGGGAAGCTCCAGGGCCAAACCCTTCTCCCCTGCTCTACCCAGGGGAGCTGCACTTGCCCAAGGAGGAGCCCAGAGCTTCCCTGGTGTGATCAGCAGAACTCATAAATTCCCTCTAAGGAGCTGGACCAGTTTTAACAGGGCTGGTTTTTCCCTTGGGAACAGTGTCCTGTGTCTTATCACAGTGCAGAGCCTGTTTCTTTGGCTATAGGGTGGTGGAGAGCTCCCAGTTTCCACAGCTGGGCTGTAATTATGGCATTCCTCAGCTTCTCCCAGGGCCCAGCCATGAGCCCTCCACCATCCCTTGTGCTGTGCTGGTCCCTCAGCCACGGCACAGCTCCCCCCTTTGTCCCAAGGCTCATCCCTGCTGCTCTGCCATGGTGGAGGAGCATTTTCTTCCCAGGCTTCCCTCCTGAGCTGGGACATGGGGCTCCATGGCCAGGAAAAGGGGTTTTCACTCTTGCTTGCCTCCATCCCAACACTGCAGTGGTGCCACAGCTCCCAGAGGTCCCACCAGCATTTAAAAGCTCTGGGAGGAGCTGGACATCCCCCTGCATCCCTGGGATGGTGCTCTGCAAGGTTCTGGAATAATCCAGGGCTCTCCTTCCCCCCAAAATGTATTCAGATTTTAGGGAGATGTGTGTGATGGTACAGAGAGAGCTCCGTAGAAGGGTCTGGAACTGGTGCTTGCTCAGAAACTGAACCAAGCCCGATCACGGCCTCTTCTAGGAAAGGAAATATTCCTAGGAAAGGAATATCCATTGTCTGAACTGCCTGGCACCAGCTACCAGAGGGCTCATTTTCCTTTAGAATTTAGAGTTTTATTAAAAAAAAAAATTAAAAATACCAATCTTGCTTCAGAAATTCCATGGTGCCTCACTGTCTTTCAGGTTCCCATTCCAGTCCCTGCAGATTGTCCTCCTCATCAGATGCCATCCCTGTGACACTCCAGCTCTAAGGATGGCAAATGAGGGACATCCCCCAAAAGTGACATCAGTGCAAACTTCTCAGGTGATGGACAGAACAGGCACGGCTCGCTGCCAGCAGCTGTGTGACAACTGCACCCTCCCAGCACAGGGAGTGACAGAATCCCAGAGTGGCTGGGGCTGGAAGGGACCTTTGGGGATCAGCCAGTCCAGCCTGGAGCAGGGGACACAGGGATGTATCCAGGTGGGCTTGGGATGTCTTCAGAGAGGGAGACTCCAGCCCCTCCTTGGGGAGCTGTTCCAGGGCTCTGCACCCTCCAAGGAACAAAGTTCTTCCTCATGTTGAGGTTGAACTTCTTGTTTGAGTTTGTGGCCGCTCCTCGTTGTCCTGCCCTGGGCACCCCTGAATTGGTTGTGATTCCTGAGGCACAGGGCTCAGGCCAGCAAGGGAAGATGAACAAGAGGGATATTCCCTGCTCACCTTGAGCCCTGCTCACCCTGAGCCCTGCTCCTCCCCACAGCTGCGGCACCTGAGCCTGGGAGGCTCCAGGAGGGGAAAATTTCTTTTACCACGGAGGACACACAGGACCAGCTGTGACGAGTCAGGGGTGACAGGGGGATGTGCCATGGCCTTGCCATGGGGTCTGATCCTGCACCCAGAGCCCACAGGGGTCCCAGGGTGATGTTTCAGCTTCACCTCAGAGACTGCAGCCTGTGCCAGCCCTGTGCAGGGCAAGATGCTGCAGTCACCTGCAGAGGCCGTGGAATAAATTTCACCCCCTCCAGCCTCCAGCTGAGCTGCAAATATTCAGGGAAATATTTGGGCACAGTTCAGATGTCTCTGAGTATGACTGGCCAGCAAGGAGGTCACACAGCCCCTATAACTTGGAAAGGGACCATGTTACAACCAACAAGGAGGGATGTTTTTGGAAGCCCATACCGTCTTGATGATTTTTTTTTTCCTACTGTCCAATTTAATTTGAAATTTGTGTAGTTTTAAGATTCTAGTGCTGTGCTTTGCTTTCTTTCGGGGGTCTAGGCTGCAGTGGAGCAAACTGCAGGGCAGTGAGGAATGGGCTTTGCTCAGCTCAAGGAGACAGGGCTGACTTCCAGTTCCTCTAGAAAGAGACACCAGAGACTCCTCCAGCATCAGTCTCTCTCCCTGAGAACAGCCTTGTGAGTCCTTGATTTGGGCTGAATTTTCAGTAAAAATGTACTGGAGGGTTCCTTTCTAATTCAGCGAGCAGAAACTGAGGTTGTTGTCACCTGGGAGGGAAACAACCATGGGACTGCAGAGCTGTGGGGTGAGGGGAGCCACGTGCATCCCCAGATGAAAGGCTCAGCCTTTCCCTTTGCCATGGGGGGAGCTGGGACCCCAGCTGGCCCAGGGCCACAGGAGCAGCTCCAGAGCAGAGATGGAGAGGAAGACTCCCATCCCAGTCCCTTATCCAACCAGGAGAGCTCAGAGCTGACTGTTGCATCTTCCTCTGGCGATTCAGTCTCACTAAAAGAGCTTTTTTCCCCCTGCACTTCTTCTGTGTTCCTAATAAAACCGAAATCTGTAAAAATTCGTTTTCCCACAGCAGTCAGTGTGGTTTTCCACCAGAGAAGGATAGAAATGGCACCCAGTGATTGGGGAGAATTATACCTTGAAAAAGTAGGGAATCTTGTAGACAGAAAAGTTTTGGGCGTGGCTTTTTTTCACCCCACTCAATGTAAAACATAAGGTGGCCCCGTGAAGCCACCTGTAGCCCATGACAACGGCATGTGGGCCCTGGGACCTTGCTGAGCACACCTGGCTGCCCTTGAGACTGCAGAATCAACCTGGGGAGCCCCTAGGTCTGGCTCTGCAGCAGTTTTGGGTGAGCAGGATCTGAGGGCAGGCTGGGCACAGGGACAGACACAGGGACAGCCTGAGTGCCCAGCATTGACCTATGAACAGTGAACAGCACCCCTATGGCCTTTCATCTTCCTTCCATCCATCCCCACCCCACACACTCCACCCCTTTTTCTTAATTACCAAATTAACATAATTGTACTAAGCTCAGAGAGAACAGTTCTCAGCCCCTGCTGTGCCATTTTCTGTTTCTATTCCAGGCCTGAAGAAGGCTTTGTTTCCACAAAACCTCTCTTGCATTTTCCAGCTCTACCAGTTGGTCAGGTCACAGTTATTAACTCTCCCTGCACATCTTTCTTCCTCTGCCAGGACCTGTGTGAGTTCCCTCTGGGGATTCCCGGAGAGATCCCAGGATCTCAGACCTCGGCACTGCTCCCACCTGGGCCCTGAGCTCGGGGGGTTGAACTGCCTCCAGTGTGGGGCAGGCTGGGCCAGGGCAGATCCTGGGGGCTCACCCTGCACCATCTCCTGTCACCTCTGGGAGCTGAGTCACTGGTGTTGGCCAAGACAGAGACACTTCCCAGGGCTGGGCCTGACTGGAACCTGTCCTGGGGTGCCTGGAATGAGGGCAAAGGAGACCTGGCACCCTGCTAGGCGGCAGCTGCTTGGCCAAATTAGGCTTGAAAAGTTGAAAAATGGGCGGGAAAGGCTCTGTGTGCCATGCAACTGCTCCAGTCCTGCAGGAGGATGCTGAGAGGATGGAGGGTCAAGTGGAAGGGCAAGGACTGAGCATCCCAAAGGCTGAGCCAAGGGAGCAAATTTTCCATGGCAGCCTCCTCTGATCCATTCCTGATCTGGGGAAGAGTTTGCATATGAGTTTTGAATCCTCTGTGAAGGAGCTGCAGGGTACTGTGGCAGCCTTGAGTGCTGGTGGCCGGGCTAGAGAAGTGTCCCCAGTGGTCTCCTCCCTCACCCTCTGTGCCAAGGGACAGTGAGCAGCTTGGCTCAGGATGCCTGAATTGGCCAAAGGAAGGGATGTGATGCCAGAGGAATTCAGCTGTCTTGGAGACAAGGCCCAAACCCAAACCCACCTCCCAAGGCCTCTCCCTCACTCCCACTGCCAGCCATGAGTCTGCTGTGGGAAATCCTGCAGGAGCCATCTGCATGGGGCCACCCTTTCCCATCCCTTTCTTTAGGGAATGCAGTGTTTTCCTGGGAAGGTTGATCTCTCTTGGAGCCCACATGCTTTTTGATGCAGTCTCCTTCCAGCCCTGTCTGGGACCTGCCCTTTGCTCCCAGTTTATTGCATTTTCTGCACTTTACAGGCTCACTCCAAAGGGATGGGGGGTGCTGCAGCACACCCCGGTGTGGTGTGGGCTTGAATCTGTGGATGCTGCAATTCCTTTGGATACCCTGGGAACATAGACAAAGCACTGCTGCAACTACCAAGAGCATGATCTGTGTGTGGGGGCTGAGCATCTCCTGCAGTGCCCCAGCCAGGAGACCCCATGTAGCCTGAATTCTCACTAATTCACCATTCCAGCCCTGCTCCAGAATGAGCTGACACATTCCCAGCTGCTTTCACTGACCAGCTGTGGTTTGGGGGACTGTGACACAGGAAAAGGTTGGGCTGGGGGCGGGGGGAAGCACAGGTTGTTTGGCCTGAAATGTGGATTCATCTCTGGAATTAAGCCTTGAAATGAGGCTGCCCCAATTGCCACAGCTCCAGTGCTTGTGGTGGGCAGTTGGTGAAAGAGTTGGTGTCTGGAGCTCTGAAGGCTTTTCCAAAACCAGAGAAGAAGTGGGGCGTGGAGAACAGGCAGCTCTGTTCACCCAGCCTGGTGGCTGGGAAGCTGCTGCACCCCTGAGGCCCAGCAACGTGGCCCTGAATGGGGCCAGGGGGCTCAGCAGAGCTGGTGGGACATGAGGAGCTGCCTGGGGCTGGACAGGATGAGCCTGAAGCCTGTGTGACCCCAGAGTGTGGTGTCTGGGTGCCAGCGTGGGGACACTGCAGGGTGACCTGGCCCTGGCCCTGGCCCTGGGCCGAGCTCTCCCAGTGACAAGCCCATGACCTCGGTCCAGGACACGTCCTTTAATACACATGTGGCTGCACAGGGACATCTCAGGTGACACATCTCGGGCTGAGCCGCCAGGCACGGGGCATGGGGGAGCAGCAGCTGCCTCTGGGGCGTCTCTACAGGGCTGGGAGGGGACGGGTGGCCAGTGGCCCTTGGGGTGACAGGGAGGACAGGGAGGGAGGACACTGTGCAGGAGCAGGCCCGAGGGCACTGCTGGAAGGAAGCAGCTCAGGTCTCCTTCCCACACCGTTGTCCTCGTGTTTCAGCTCAGTGGGAATTCAGGGAAGGGCACAAAGGGACAGAGGAGCAGCGAGGGCAGGCTGGCAGCAGGGGTGGGGGCCGTCTTCTTCCCAGGGATCCTGTGGGAAAGAAACAGCAGAGGGGCAGAGGCTTTGGGCGCTGCCAGCAGCCTGACAGCGGTGCCAGCCGTGCCCAGGGGATGAGGCAGCACACCCAGAGGGCAGCACCCAGGAGAGGAGGAGAGGGGCTGGCTGGGACCCCATGGCAGGGAGGGGTGGGACAGACCCCCACCCCCTGGCGTGGGGTGGGACGTGGGGATTTGTTGCCTCCTGTAGGGAGTGGGGGCATTTCTGCGTCTCTCCAAGCACAGCCCAGGAAGATGAGGGAGCACAGGGGGATCAGGACCCGGCCCTACCTCTCACTGCCCCGTGGGGGACTTGGCAGCATCGAACATCTTCTTCCTCCCCTCCATGCCCGACATGGCTTCCACGTTCTTGCGCCAGTCGCCCACTTCCACAGGGCGTTCCTGCAGGAGGGACAGGCCTGGGGGATGGAGGGCTGGCAGCCCTGCCCTGTCCTCCCCCTGCACACTGCCCTCAGCTGGGGGATACAGCTGCCCCCTTGCAATGTCCCTGTCTCTCTGCCACGTGTCCCTGCACAAGGAGCTGGCTGGGGAGGTGGCAAACAGTGGCCTGATCTCCATAGGGAGATCTGGATCCATGTGGATACTCCCCTCCTCAAAGCCAAGTTGCATTCATGCACCAGAAGGCTCAGTCATCCCAGAAAGAGTTCTTCAGGAGGAAGAAACTTCGTGGGACGTGGGGTTTATACCAGAACAGTGTGGCAAATGTCTTTACTGAAGTAAAAACATTTCCTGCATTGCCCTCCTACCTCCACCTTCTCTGAGCATTTGGTGGGGACTGGGATTGCTGGTGACAGTGGGAGCCTGGCAGACACTTCCAGAGCAGACAGCGGGGTGACAGCAGCTCTGGGCAGGTGACAGCAGCTCTGGGAATGTGCCCAGGTGTCTGCTCTGCCAACCCCCACCATTTGTAGATTACAGGCTGTGCCCCAACACCATCTCACCACATCTAGAACAAACCCAGATCCATTTTCCACCTGGTGCCCAGGGCTGTAAGCACAGTTTTCTGTCCAAAGAGCTGGAAAAGTGATATACCACAATGGGAGGACAAAGGAAAAACAGCTGAAATTTGAGATGCTCATCCAAGTCTGCTCATCCAATTCTCATTCAGTCTGCTGAGCTGGAATGAGCTGGTGAAACCCCTCTGGGGAGAGGGGTGCCCAGCTGTACCTGGGATGAGGCACAGCTCCTGGTGCTGGGGCACCTGCACACCCCAGGCAGGTTTGGGCATCTCTGGCATTGAGACTTTCCCTTCTCACACCTCTGCCAAGCTGGTGGGAACTGGGGCATTTATCTCAGGCCAAGTGCTGGGCTGCTCTGTCTTATCTAATCTGGGTCTGGGAGTTCCCTGGGAGTTTTCTGGGTGTGATTGTGGCCAACAGGAGCTCTCCTGGTTCCCTACAAGATCAAAGATCAGACTCTGCACGTGCAGCTCAGCAGTGGTGGCAAGGGGGTCCAGGTGAGAGACCCCCACACACTCTGGGAGGGACAAGCACCACAGACACAGCCCTAAATCTCACATGTTACCATACATCCATTGCCTGGCCCAGTCAAACTGGTCCTACGTGGTCCCACAACATCCCACAATGGGAATGGCCTCACAGGGCTCTTTCCAAGGGTGAACACAGGGTACCCTGGAGAAGGGCAGGGTAGGAAGTGTGTCCACCCCTAGCCTCCAGAGGAGTCACCCACCTTCTCTGTGTCCTCCTTCTTGACAGACTTGAGGTTGGCCCTGAGATCCATGGACACCTTGTGCTTGGAGCCCAGCAGAGCCCTGAGCATGGCATCGGCCGAGACACGCACCCGGCGCAGGGGAGGGCGCTTGAACTTCCCGCGGAGATCGAGAACTTTGATTTTCAGGTCTTTAATCTGCAGGGGCAGGGGAGGAGGAGGAGTGGGAGGTCACTGCTTGGCTGCCTTGCACGAAGAGCCCCTGTGGGAAGCAGTAGGCTCTGCCAGCACTGAGCCCCAGAGGGGTCTGCACCTCTCCTGCAGGGCCACCCCCACCAAGGCTCTGCTCACTCAAGGTCAGAGCTGGGCCAGGGGCTGTGCCCAGCCTGCTCAGGTGGCAGCTGTACCACGAGAAGCTCTCAGACCCACAGGGGTGACCAGGAGAGCATAGAACCTCTCTGTGGACTCCGAGGACAGTTTGAATTCCCTTGGGCAGGGATGAACCTTGCTCTGAGTGGTGCCTTGCAGAGCAAACACTAGCCATGAGATAACCCTGGTGCCTGTCCCACATCCCAGCTCAGCCTGGGCTGTGACACATCCCCACTGAGGCCAGAGCTGCCACTGGGAGGGAGTTTCCAGAAGGAACCAGCCTGTCCTCCCTCCTACCTCCCGGGTGTTATGGTTGCATTTCGCTTCAATGTCATATCTTTCTTCATCCACAATTTCCACCTTCTCGTGCAGCTCCCTACACAGGTCCTGGGGGCCAAGAAAACAGGAGAGCAGTAAGTGAGAGCCCTCCCTGTTCCCAAGGAACTCGCTCCACCCTCGGGCCTGAGGAGTACCTGGAGCTGGCTCAAGGAGAGCCCACTGGTGTGCAGTGGAGTGACCCGCTCAGACAGGTACCTCTGCTTCTCTGCCTGCTTGTCCACAATCTCCTGATCCCACTCCTCCTTGGCTTTGGCCAGCATCAAACTCTGTGAGCACCAGGAAATGGCAGAAGTGTGAATTGAACAGGCCCCTGGTTCCCCCTGAGCCGCTCCCCACATCTGTAGGATGGGACAGTCTAGTGAGCCAACCCCCTCCGTGCTGCCCCCAGACACACATCAAAGGCTCCCCAGAGCTTTGCTGTGGGGCCCTGGGGGCAGGTGGGGCCGGGCACCGGGGGCTGAGGGGGCCGTGGTCTCGCTGGGTGCTGACGTTGGCTCTGTCGGGGCGGGGAATGTTTATCCCAAGCCAGAGCCTGGGGAGCTCCCGGGCTTGTGCTGGAGCACAAACGGGCCAAAGCTTCAGAGCTGAAGGTGTGGGGGTCTCTCCCCACCTCAGTGCATGGGAGGTTTGTTTGGACCACAAATCCCACATGAGTGAGAAGAGAAAGATGGGGTGGGAGCTGCTCCCCACAGCCCGTCCTTGAGCTGTTCCTCATCCCTGTCCCACCGACCACGCACTCCAACCTGGCTCCTTTCCCCCAGCAAGACAAACCCCAGGGAGTTTCCAGCCCTCAGGACTCACCTTCAACAAGAGTTTGCGTGAGGCTGTGATCTTGGATTTTCTCTAGGGGAAAGGGGAGAGAAAGAAAACACCCTGTGAAAACAAACGCGCAGCAAACGCAGAGCAGCACCAAGGTCTCTCCCAAAGGGAAAGGCACTTACCTCCCTGCAGGCAGGTGAGCAGCCAGGGAGGAGCAGAAAAAAACAAGAGAACAGGGCATGAGGGAATGACAGTAAAAAAGAGGGGACAGTCAAGGAAAGCATCTCATGTGGTTGCAGTTGGTTCCTTATTTCTGTATCTCACAGCTGCCAGCACCACATGAGCCAGGCGTGAGGAGAAGGTGGCCTCTGGAAATGCAGTGGGAGCTCAGGGCCACAGCTAAGAAAGCCAAAATGTCACTCAGGTGTGACAGGTGAGCTGGCACTGTGCCCATTGTGCCAACCCCAGCTCAGTCGCAGGCAGTTCAGACACCCTCATTCCCCCATTCCCACTGCAGCTGGGACATCCCCGTGTCATTGCTCCAGGAAAGCTTTACAGGGAGTTTCTCCCTTCTCTGCTCCCCAAGGAATGTGTTGTATTTGTACAATGTGCTACAGACAGCCTCACGGCAAACCCAGAGGCACTGCCCTGCCTCACATCCGCATTTTGGGATCTAGGAAATACACGAGGTTTGAACTGGAACATTGAAAGGGTGGACAGTTTGCATTTAAAGACAGTTTTTGCAGAGGGAATGGCACAGAGGTCTGGGGCAGGGCAGGGTCTCCCAGCTGATCCTCCCCAAAGGGACAAGGGCAGCCGAGCGAGGGTTTATGGGATCCGAGGGGACTCCGGCTACTCACGGCTCTGGCATCGCGGCGTGTGCTGTTCCCTGCCAAAGAAAGGCAAAGAGGCTTCAAACAAAGGCGCGAATCCCCAGTGCCCGCGGAGCCAAAAGGCAGCGAGGGAGCCGTGCCGAGGTGCGCTGCTGCCCCGCGCTGTCGGCGGAGGGAAGCGGCTCCGCAGCCTCCGTCCCCCGTGAAACTCGGGACGAGCCGCCGGGCTCCGGGAAAAACCTGACTGCATCTCGGGCAAGCTCCAGCGTGCCGCCAGCCGGGCCTGCAGGACTCGGGCTGCTGCTCCTCGGGGCTTTTCCCAAGCTCCGAGCTGCTCCCCCGCCGGCTGCGTCACTCGCCCCGGCTCGGGGCAAGGGATGGAGGCTGCAAATCTCAGGAGAAATGGGGGTGCCTCGGGGGTCCCCCCCTCTGTGTCGGCTCAGGGAGTCCTGTCCTGCAGCTCCCGTGGGCAACGGCAGGGATGGCAGGATAGCCAAAACCCATCCGGGGAGTGCCAGAGCAAAGGGCAACACCTCTGCTCTGGAACCAGGCTGGGAGTGCTGGGGGTGTTCAGTCTGGAGTAGAGCAGGATCCAGAGAGACCTGAGAGCCCCTTCCAGTGCCTAAAGGAGCTCCAAGTGAGCAGGAGAGGAACTCTGGGACAGAGGGTGGAGGGACAGGACAAGGAGAATGTCTTCCCACTGCCGGAGGGCAGGGTTAGATGGGATATTGGGAAGGAATTCTTGGCTGTGAGGCCCTGACACAGGACGCCCCAGGGCAGCTGTGGCTGCCTCCTGTCTGGAAGTGCCCAAGGCCAGGCTGGACAGGGCTTGGAGCAACCTGCGATAGTGGAAGGTGTCCCTGCCCATGGCAGGGGTGGGACTGAATGGTCCCTCCCAACCCAAACCATTCTGGGATTCTCTAAGTCAGAGCCCACAGCTGAGCAGGTTCCTTCAGCAGCCACCTTGCAGGTGAAACACTCAGGGTTTCCTATTTTACATTTGTCTGGTAATTCCAAGCCCTGGCAGCTGCTCCAGCCCACGCTGCTCCCCTGGCCCTGCTCTGACCCCGCTGCCTCCTCCTGTGCTGAGCAGCCAGGGCACCCTGTGAGCCCAAGCAGCAGAAAAATGTGGGGGGAAATACCAGCAAACAGCGTTTTCCAGGTGTGGGTTTAGTCCTTTTCCTTAGGAGTTGGGTGGACAAGCTGGGATTTTTTGCCTTGATCCTTTAGCATCCCCCAAAATTTGGAAATTGCTTTAGATCCCAAAGATTCGTGCTGGAGGAAATGAAAAGCTGGTCTCAAACAGCTGCTCCCAGGTCTTTGTGGAGCCTGTGCCAGGCAAATCTCAGGGCATCTCCTGGCTCTGTCCCTTTGTCCCTGCCCTGTTCCCTCCCCATGCCCCCACAGTTCAGCCAGAGATAGTTCCTAAATAAATGGAGTTGGGGGGTGGGGGGGATGTAATAAAATCCAGCAGAAATCTTCTCCCCCAGAGCCTCCCCATCCAGATCCCTGGATTTACAAGGAAAAATCCCAAACCCAGAATTTCTTTGTCCTCAAACCACATCAGACAGATTCTGTTTCCTGCCTTTGTGGTGGTTTTTGGTGCTGTGACAAACACCCCAGAGGACACCAAGCAGCACTGCTGCCTTGAACAGGCCAGGTCCCAGCTGCTGCCCCCAGTTTATTTCGGGGGTGGCAGAGGAGCTTTCCTCTCCCTGAAGCAGATGAGGGCTGGGCACAGCCTCTCAGCATTTCCATTGTCCCCTGCTGGAGCAGAACCCGACATTCCTTGGGGTGGGATCCACACCACACATCCAGCCCACGACCTCTACCAAGGTCACTCACATTTTAGGGCCAAATAGTCCTAAATTGGCTTCCTAAACAACAGCAGGGACTCGGCTGTGCCAGTGAGACATCCCCAGCAATCCCCATTGCCAGGACTTTTGGACTCCAGCTGGATCTGGAGCATCCATGAGAGACTTCCCTCCCTGATGGGGACAAGAGGATCTGAACAAGCTAATTCTGCACTCTTTGCACTGTCCCAGCTGTGAAAAGCTTATAAAGCTTATTGAACCACTGGATCATGGAAATCCTTAAAAGAAAAAATCCCATAAAGCCAAACACAGTAAATCCTGGCATCCTCCCCCATCCCAGGAGGCTGAAGACAAACCACAAGTGCTCTCCCAGCTACCATGACTCCACACTCTGTTCCCACCCTGAACCTCCCACCAGTGAGCCAGGCTGGAACACTCGGGCAAGTGCTCCCCAAACGAGTCCTGTTTGCCACTTTTTGGGAAAAAAAACAGGCAAATATCAGCTCCACAGTCTTTCTCCCCATTGCAGCCTCACCAATCCTCTCTCCAAGAGCAGAGGAAATGTCTGATCCACCTCAGAGAAGGGGAGAAATTCAGGCAAATTCACATGCTGAGGGTTCCTCTCTGTCATGTGCCAGTGCTGGGGTGTCTCGTGGCCGTGTCACCACCAGCACACCTGGAGGAGGACACGGGGCAGGGGCAGGGGCAGTGTCTTACCTGGCTGTGCAGGAGGGAGGTGACGCCCGGCTCTGGGACAGCTGCGCTCTGCCGGGGCTGGAGCTGAGCGGGGGGTATTGAATCCCAGCCCTGCCTGCAAGTGGTCGGTAAAAATAGCACAAATCCCCTCCTCTGCAGGCATCTGCTGCAAGCCCCGGGAGTGCTGGGACTGCTGCTCACACCTGGGGCACCAGCTGGAACACAGGGACACGCACAGGTCACCCGTGTGTCGCTGCACTCGTCCCCCAGGGCACCACAACCCCCCTTTGGCCGGGAGAATTCCAGGGCTGTTTGCAGGGGAATCATTCCAGACTGATTTCGGTGGGAAGAGACTTTAAAGCCCATCCAGTCCCACCCCTGCCATGGCAGGGAGACCTGCCACTAGCCCAGGTTGCTCCAAGCCCTGTCCAACCTGGCCTTGAACACTTCCAGGAATGGGGCAGTCCTGGGCATCCTGTGCCAAGGCTTCCCCACCCTCACAGGGAAGAATTTCTCCCCACTATCCCATCTAACCCTGTGCTCTGGCAGTGGGAAGCCATTCACTGTGTCCTATCCCTCCGGGCCCTTGTACAAAGTCCCTCCCCAGCTCTCCTGGAGCCCCTTTGGGCACTGGAATGTCCCCAGCTCGGGCAGCACCTGCTCACACATGGGTTGTTGTGGACACACAGACAGGCTCAGGCTGACCAGTGCTGGTGATGCCATGGGGATGGGGTGGGTGCTCCTGGCACCTCTGCCCCGCATCTGTACAGTGTGACAGAGCTCCAGAGACGCTGGAAAAGGCAGGGGAGGAGGTGTGAACAGCCTGGGAGCTGCTGCTGTGCTGACCCCTGCACGATGGGGCACACACAGGACAGCACTGGACAGAGAAGGACCACCAGAGAAGGACAGTGAACCTCACCAGGCCAGGCCACATTGCTGTGGGGTGATGGTGTAAGCCAGCACATGTGGGGTCACACTTCAGGCCAGGTGGGGTGGGGACCAAGGAGGGCACAGTCCCCTCATTAAGGAGAAGGACCAGCCCCACTCACCCAGCACAGCACTACAGCTTGGCATGCCCAAGAAACTCCCAGCTTCTCAGAGGCCCTGAGGTTTCCCCGATGAAAAGCAGTGAAAAAGCTGCTGTCTGTCCCCACTGCTCCCCACAGAGCCCCTTGGCCAGTGTCCCTTTGCATGACAAGGACTGCAGGGGCAGGCAACACCTGTTCCCCGGGATATTTTTAGGGACAAATTTAGGAGCAAACAATTCCCAACATGGGTCCCAGGAGGGACAATGCCTGGCATGTTAATCCTGGGGCTTTTATGGCCGAGAGGGACACACAGGAGTGGGGCAGCTCCCAGGGTGGGGAGCACAGAGAGCCACCATCCTGCAGAGCCTTCCCAGCTCCTTCCCCGTGCCTGGACACCAACAGGAGCTGGTGGGAGATCGGTGACAGTAGCGATGGCAGTGGCAGTGCCATCCTCGTGTGAATTGCACCAAACAAGTCCCCGTGGGCAGGGGAGAAACCCCCGTGCATCCAGCCCAGCCCCCAGGACCCCCGCAGGGACCCTTCCCTGGCTCCAAACACCAGTGCAGAGGATCTGCTCTCACCCCCCAGCAGGAGGAGGAGGCTTTAACCAGCCCCGTTAGACCTTTAAAAGGAAAAGCCCCCGCGGGGCCAGGCCCTCCAGCATCTTTCCTCCCGGCTGCCTTGGGATTGTTTTCCGAGCACAGAGGAGCCAAAATTAGCCCGTGACAAAGGCGCTGCATTCCCGCAGCTGCGGGTATGGGGCGGGGGCTGCTTCGGATGCCATTTGCTCCAGTCTCAGGTTTCATCCTCTGCTGGGACCCGGAGTGAGGAGGAGGAAAGGGCAGGAGAGGGATGGGCCAATGGGACCCCTGGATTTGGGCTTTTCCCGTGGGTTTCAAAGCCCTGGCCCTGCCATGGGGGCTGCACAGAGGGACTGGCAGGGGACAGATCTCCCATTCCTCCTCCCCAGCTGACACAGAGGGGACGTTCTGAGTGCCCATCCCCATCTCACAAACCACAGGGAGCTGTCTCCAGGTGAGGAGTTGTTTTATCAGGTGCCACCTGGGCCTCGGACACCACCCTGAGCTGCTGGGGGTGGGAAGGATCAGGCTGGAAATCGATGGGGTAGAGCAGTGCTGAGAGCAAATTCAGAACAAAATAATAAGAATATATCTGTGATTGGCTCCATTGGTCAGAGCTGGGTGCTGATAACATCCAGGTCATGGGTTTGATCCCTATTCACATAAGAGTTGGACTCAATGATCCTCGTGTTTCCCTTCCAACTCAGACTATTCAGTGATTCTGTGATTTGTCCATGTGCTGCTGCTGCTACAAATCAAATATCCCCCTGATACTGGGAGCCACTGATGGAATGGAAGGGTTCCCCATGGGCTGCCACCAAGGGGATGGATGCCAACAGAAAATTCCCAGAGAGCTGTATGGGGAGGTCAGACTCAGCCAGGACCAGGTCCCCAGGGACAGCCACTTGTACCTGAATGTGCCTGTGATCTACACATCACCTGTGTTTAGTCTCACCCTGGCATGTGTTTAGAGGGATGGGATTTTCCCCCTCTGGACCTTCCAAGTCCCTGGAGGGTGTTGGTGCATCAGCCCCACACCCATGGCAGGGGCTGCCAGAGCTGCCCAATGGTCCCTGGCTCCTCAAGGTCTTGGGACTCCAAATGCAAAGGTGTCTGATTCCTGTGGGCAGTTCAGCTGCCCCATGAGGCAAATCTCCCTGAAGAAATGGACTTGAAGCGATGCTGGAGGGATCTCCTCCCTTCCTCTGGAACCTTCCCACCCATCCTGTCCTCACCCTCTCCCAACCACCATCGTCGTTCCATCAACCCCGAAGGAATTCACAAAGACAACAGCTCCCAGAGCATCCAGGACAGGCTTAGAAATGACAGCTGAGCCTCTGGTGTCCTTTGGGACTCATCCTCACATCCATCCCCCCTCACTGCCACACTCAGAGTCCAGCACTGGGGGGTGACAAGAGACCCCCAGCTGCACCAGGTTTGTCACAGGACTGGGACAGATGATCCCCCACAGACTCACCATGGTGTGGGGGAAGGTTTTCCTTCTGTAGGACAGCTCAGGGGCCAGGGGACAGCGAGGTCACCCACCAAGGCTGCAGGGTCAGGTGGCAATGAAGTGGTGAAGGGCCATGGGACTTTTCCTGAGCAATGGTCCCCCGTGGGTGTTTCTCCTGCAGACCATCTGGCAGCTCTCACCCCTCCTGAGCTGCCAGAGGAATCCAGCCAGTCCCACCTGTGGATTGCTCTGTGGATTGGTGACAGTTCAGTGGAAGCTCCTGGGATGCTTTTCTAAGAGCCAATGCCTTCTGCAGCCCTGGAGGGAATTTCCTCACCCTGCTGCATCTGTGAACAAGCCCCACCAAACCTGAGGGATGCCCTGAGATGGAAAGGGGGCCAGAATTTGGATAATCATCACAGCCCAGCCTGGGAACCAGCACAGCCCCAGGCCAGACCCCAAATATTCCCCACGGGGCTGAGAGACCTCTCCCAGATTATCTGCCCCACAGATCTTCACCCCATTGCATCAGCCCCATTTCCCACTGGCTGGCAAGGCAGAGGCTTCTCATTCCTTTGGGATGTGCTGCTCCATGTCCTGCTCCCGCAGCCACAGCCCCCTATTCTGGGAGTGCAGCTCACAACAGTGCCCCATGCAATCCCCTCCATCCATGGGCACGGGACTCACTCTCCCCACTTGGCTACAGAGAGCAAATCCATTGGAGGCAGCTCAGGGGTTGGATGCCAAAGCAGGGAAATTATCCCAAATTGCAAGAAACACCTTCCACTTCTGGAAATATCATGGACAGTTTGTTTTTCACTGCTTGAATAATCTGGGGAGGCCTGAAATGTTTGCAGAAGGTGCCAAAGCTGAGGAGGGTTCCCCAAAAGACAAGAGGCCCTTTAGGAGCAGCACAGGCTCCTGTCTTGTGCCCCTAGCACATGGAAAAGGCTTCGTTAAACAAAGAGGAATTACCTACTCTGGGATAGTGGAAAGACATCATTGAAATGGAGCTGAGCCACATGCTGAAGACTGAAAGCTTTCAATGGCTTTGCCAGTGATACATGAAACCTTCCAGGTGCTGATCCTGTGGGCTCTTCTCATGAGGATTTGGGCTGTCCTGTGGCAGGGATTTGTTCTGTGCCAGTGGCAGCCATGGCTCAGCAGCAAAGTCAGTTTGAGTATCACAAAGTCCAGGCTGGTTTCCAGCCTAAGGCAAAATATTCTACATTAAAAAAAAAAAAAAAAAAAGACTATTCCAAATAATCCAAAATTTCTGGCCCAGGCAGGGACCCTGACAGAGTTTTTTGGACATTTTCAGGGTGTTTGCAGACCTTTACATCTGTCTCTGAGACACATCTCAGTCTCCACTTTGGGCTGGGCCACCCCCACGCCCAGAGCTGCCCAATGGCTCCTGCTTGGGGATGGTGAGGGACAGACAGTGCTGGGATGTGCTGGCTGTTCCCCCTGCAGCTCCAGCAATGGCCCTGGTTTTGTTTCTTCCTGCTGAGTCCCTGAACTTCCATGGGCTCCTACAGCCTCAGCTCCACTGCCAGGGAATGTCACAGCCACAGTTCCCAATCCCCTGGGAACCACAGTTCCCACCCAGTCCAAGACACTCCAGCAGCACCCTGTGGTTGGGGAATTAATGTGTAATCCCTGCAACCCCTGCCCTGACCCCCTCAGCACCCCAAGATCTGTGGTACAAGGACAGTTATTTCTTCCTACACCCAGATGCAGGAGGATTCATTGCAGATGGCCAAGCTCCCCAGAGCAGTGCTGGGGACATCCTGGCCTCTGCTCCCCTGCAGTGTGGACACACAGACATCACAGAGCTCTGGGCACGTGTTGGGTCCCAAACCAAAATCCAGTGATTTAGGAATAGTAATTAAGGGTGGTCAACAATGACATCATTTTAGGAGCATCTGGAGGAAGTTGGACAGTTGACTGAAAGCCAAAAAGCAGAATGCTACTTGATACAGCTGGGATTTTTTTTTTTTTTTTTTTTTTTTTTTTTTTTTTTTTTAAATTTAAAGAGGAACCACCCACAAGCCCAGGGATGATCCCAGGAGAAGTGGGGCAGTGCCAGGCTCTCCACAGGGCACTTGGTGAGGAAGGAGGTCCCACACATGGTCCCACCTGACAAAAGCATTGGCACTATGAGGCTGCACCTCCCTGTCTCAGCACTGTGACCCCACTGCCCTCCCTGGCACTCAGGGTGTCCAGCCAGCCCCAAACTGACCCCAAAACCAGACCTGGGATGTCATCCGGTGGAAAAAACTCCTCTCCCCTGCACCCACTGCACCCTTGGGGTGCTGCAGGAGGGGTGCCAGTCCCTGTGGGTGCTGGCAGAGCCCCTACCCAGGGTGGGGGACACAGGGCAGCCCCCCAGAGCAGCCTCAGCACCACAGAGAAGTGTGGAGAGGGCTGCTAGAGCGGAGCCAGATTTTCGGGCTCTGCAGAGGGGCACCTCTCTGCTCTCTGGGGCTCTCCCTGGGGGCCCAGGGGCATCTGGCCAGCCCCTCCTCACCACTGGAGCCCGTGTGCTGGAGGGGCTGAGGGGACACAAATCCACCCCCATCCCCCTACTGTGCCTCACTTTCCCCACCTCCGGGGGCATTGGAAATGCTTCCCATGGGTCCTCTCCTGCTTTCCAGGCTGCCTGGGAGTGTGCTGGCACCACATCCCTGGTGCTGGGGGATGCTCCAGCCTCTGGCCCTGCCCCACTCCCTGCCTGGGTCTCTGGGCTGTTTATTTGTTTTTCAGTCTCGGGGTGACTTTTCCTCTGCAGAGACATTCAGCCCTCCCAGGGCAGATGAAGCCACCCCACCTTCCACCCCCACGCCGCTAGCTGAGCTCTGCCCCCCAGCCCCTGCCCCAGGGTCAGGCTGGGAATCCACCCACTGAGGGTGGGTCAGGCAGGTGTGAGTGTCTGCTCAGAAGAAAATCCCAAACCTGGAGGCTTGGGGAGCTCTAAAGTCCTTGGGGGATATGGGGTCCAGGCAGGGACCCTGGATGTGTGTTGGTCTGGATGAAGGGCTCAGGATGAGGATGGAAATGCTTGACTTTCCCCGTGCCTGGACCTGAAATGCTGACACAGGGATTTGTGTTCTCATATTGTCCTCTCCTTCCACTGACTGCCTGAATTTCTCCCCAGCTGTCTGTGTACCGTGTACCATGGCCTCTCTGCTGCCTCATCATCAGTGCCAGGGGATGTGCCACGGCCAGGGCTGGTGCTAACACACCCTCCTTGATCATTTTCTCTGCCGGTTCCTTGCTGGCAGTTGGAAAACAGAAAATATCTATTTACAGAGTGCAAGAGAGCAGAAAAATTGAAAAAGAGGCGTCACACTGGATAAAATTGGTAATTTTGGGAATCCCCTTGCTCTCCCCACCCTGGCACCAGCCATGGCACAAGCTCGGGATACCCACACAGCTTTGATTGAGCCTCACTGAACCGCCTGACTCCAGGAGCTGGGGAATCAGGGGGAAACCCCAGGACAATGATCCTTGCCCTGGAAATGCTGTGTAAGCACCAACCAGCACCTTCCTGACCACGCTATTCCCTCCTGACACGTGCAGGGACCTGGTCTGGGGCTTGTCAACACACAAGGCATCACACCTGAAGCATGTCCTGTAGAGGGTCCCACCATCCCTGGAGCCCCCCGTGTCCTTGTCATGACACTGGGATGGTGCAGAGCTCTGTCTGTGCAGGGTTGGGGGTCTGGCTTCATCTGCATCCCCCAGCCTGGTCCTCCCTGCCCTCCACTCCCAGCCGGGGGTCTCAGTGAATGCAGCCCTGAGGACCAGCTGGCCACGGAGGCTTTGCTGGGTGAACCCCCCACCCGCCCTCAGTGCCTGTTTCTGCAGAACCTGGCTTCGCACGGTGAGCTGGCTCCGGCCATGCCACCGTCCCCAAAGCCACCCGGCGCTGCCCTGGCACGGGGACGGGACCCCGTGGGGTGCGGGCTGGGGCCAGCTACCGCGGCCCGGGGCGTAAGGACACCGCGCTCCGTGATTCCCACGCGGCTGGGAAATCTCCGGCAGGATCTGCAGCGCCTCCGGCCCGGGCTGGGTTCAGGCTCCGGCTTGCGGAGCGCGCTGGTGGCTCCAAGTGCTGCCGTCTGCGCTGCCTGTCGGGGCAGAGCCGGCCTTCCCCGCTGCACAGGCACAGCGCTGCTCCCGCGCCACCAACCACCGCGGGAATCCCTGGGGACACGGGCACAGCGGGACTGCTCACCAGGGAGCCTCGGGGTGCCACTGGGGGGCTTTGGAGCCCGACTGCGGGATGCTGGTTTAGGGGTCATGACTGGCAAAGCTCTGTGCAGGATCTGTGCTCTCCCGTGCCCTGTGGGGTCCCACAAAGCAAATCAACACCAGGGTAAGAAGCTGAAAGTCCTGTTTAGGGACACTTTTGGTACACATTTTAGGGAATTGGAGTCCCCAGCATTCCCCAACAGCCCAAGGACATCCCAGGGTGAGACAATGTCCAGCAGCACAGCTGTGTCACCACGCCATTGGTTCAGTGCCCTGCTGAGGGGTCCCTGCTGCAGCAGCAGCTCTTCGAGCCCTTTTTAAAATTGGGACCCAGCCGCATCCATTTGTCCCAGTGTCACTGTCACACAGGCAGAGCTCCCTGTGGCACAGATTCTTCAGGCATAGCCTCATCCATCCCCTGTCCTGCAGGAGAGGCTTGGGGTCCCCACCAGTGCACCAAGGTCCTGCACATGTCAGCTGAATGAAGGGTGGTGGGGCCCCGGACAGGGATGTCACCTCCTGCCTTGTCTGAAGCGCCAGGTGGTGGCCCTGCCTGTGTCCTTTGTCCCACCGTGCCAAGGGGAGGTGGCTGTGCCAGCCCAGCTCTTGCGGTGCCTCTGTCCTGCCCCGGCACAGGGGGAGCCAGCGCCAGCACCGGCCTCCCCAGGGCACTGTCCTCATCCCCGGGCTGCACAGCGGTGACCTCACTTGCCCGCAGGGATCCCATTCTCCCCAGCACCTGCCGAACCGAGGGCCATCTCCATCCGACTCCTGGGAAGCTGCGATTCCCTGGGCTGTCCCACCGGGGCTGCGTCCAGCTGCACCACTGCAGAGAGAAGGCTCCTGTCACCCACTCGGCCAGTGCTGCGACACGGGACATCCTGGGGGGACTAGGGAGTGGGGCCAGACACCATCCCCACCCCATCCCACACGCAGGATGGCAAAGGGCCCCATATCCCTCAGGCCACCCCAGAGAGAGGGAGGATGTTAGAAAGTCCCTGTCCAGGGATACAGAGAGGCAAAACCCCTGGGGTGTCCCAGCCAGTGCAGGGGGACATGGGAACAGCAACCTGCAGAGCCACCCCGGTCCATGGGATCCCCTTTGTGATTCCCCAGACCACTCAGGGATGGGAACCTGTGGCCAGGGACCTCATCCTGGGCTGGATGTGCTCCCTGACCCACGGTGGCTCCGGTACCTGCTCGGCAGCTGTGCCGGGCGCGCACCTCCTGCATCGCCTGCTGGTTCTTGAAGCGCACGAGCCCCATGGTGATCTCGGCGTTCCAGCCCGGGTCCTCCTGGGCGCAGCGGAAATCGATCTCAAGGCTGTTGTCCATCACCACCGTGAAGTAAATGTGCCGCTCCTTCCACTCCACGCACTCCACAGCCTTCATGCGGGCGAAGCTCAGCTCCTTGCGCCGCGAGCCCTTGGGCTCGAAGAGCTGCAGCCCCTTCTCCGTCAGCAGGCACCGCTTCTTCTTCCAGAGCTGCAGCAGCCCCCCGCTCCGCTTCTCCAGCACCCCCTCCCTCAGCACCTTCTCAGGGGTCATCGCGGCTCCTCGTCGCCCCAGGATCCTCAGCACCTCGTGCCGGCCCAGCCGGGCATTACCCGCCGGGGGAATTCCAGCCGCTCCGCACCGGAGCCGAGCTCCCCGGGGCCGGGACCCCCGCGGCGGCCGTGCTGCCACCGTGCCCGGGGACTCGCCGCCCTCCGCTCCGGCTCTCAGAGGGGCTGAGCCATGGGGTGCCCCATTCCGGCCGCCAGCCCCGTGCCAGGGCTCCGCTCCCTGCCTGAGCCGCGTGTGGGATCCGTGCTCCCAGGAGCTGTCGCTACTTGCCCGGCCGCTCTCCCACTCGCATTCCTGCCGCCTCGCCTGGCCCCTCCTGCGCTCAGGCTCCCTTCACGCCCAGGCGAAGCCCGGCCAGGCCCGGCGCAGCCCCGCTTCACCCGGGAGGAGCTTTTGGGGTGCCCGAGGGCAGGCGTTGCCTCAGGGTCTTCGTGTGAACAGGCAGGGTGGGTGTGGGATGGGGCTGCCTGGCAGCAGCGCAGGGTGTGGGATGGGGCAGGGCTGGGGGACTTTTCCACGATAGCCCGGGCTGCAGGGACAGATGTTGGAGGGGCAAGAGCAGCTCTTGGGGGGTGCAGCACCAACTGCTGGGGGTGCAGCCCCAAGGGCACAGGGATATAGGGTGCAGTGCTGGAGGGGACACTGGGCTGTGGGGCACAGGACTGGGCAGGGGACTGCATGAAATGCTAGCCAGGCAGGGGTACAGAGTGCAGTGTCACCAGGCTTGGGGGGCTGGGGGTTACAGTGCCAACCAAGAGGGCACGATGGGCTGCAGTGCCAGGGCAAGGGCTTCTGGGGTGCAGTGCCAGCTGGGACAGTAGGCTGTGCGTGCAGCACCAGCCAGGCAGGGGCTCTGGGGACCCCGAGTGCAGCCCAGACAAAAGCAGAGAACAGACAGGAGCAATGGGAACAACCCATGACAGACACCCACCCCCCCAGCCACTCACCCAAGGGTGCTGGGCCACAACCTCAGCACACAGAGCTCCCATCCCTCAAAGCCCTTGGGACGGGGATTTGAAGCCTCCAGGCTGTCCCACAGCAAGGAACAGCATCCCCCACCCTCGTGTGACCTGTACAGGGGGAAGGAGCCGTGGTGCGGGGCCGGGGCAGCGCAGCCTGGTCCTGCCTGATCCTCCCTCCCCTGCAGCCAAACACCGTCTCCTTTCCAGCCCGTCTCGTTCCCGGCCACCGCAGCACCGTCTGTTCCTGTGCCAGCGCCTGGCACCGAGGGGTTCCCCGGGCCGGGCCGGGCCGCCGGGGGGCACATCTCGGGACTTGTGCTGGCCGTGGGCTGCCAGGGCGGGTGACAGTCACAGGTGGCTCGGCAGCTGAATGTGCCCCTGCAAACGCTGAGAGTGTGGGTCCTTCACGCAGGTGAGGTCTGCAATCTCCCCGGGAATATGCCGGAGTCACTGATGGCGGCTGGATCAGCCCCTGGCTCCCTGGCACGCTGCCGCAGTCCCAGCGCCCACCCCCTGGCCCACCCTACTCGTGCGCCCCTCGCAGACCCCAGCCCCGCAGAGCCCCCGGTTGGAGTCCCTCCTGCCCCAGCCCTCCATCACTCCCGCTCCCTGCCGGGGGCTTTGCCGGCAGCCGCCGTGGCCAGGGGGCAAGTCTGCAGCGCTGATGAGATGCACCTCATTATCCCTCATTAAGAGGGCAGGGCGGCTGGCGAAGCCAGGAACTGGTTCGTGCTCCCTGGGGCCAACCTCGCCACGCTGGCAGAGATCCCGGGTGTCCCAGGAGACCCGGGCTCCTGACGTCAGGCGGCCCTGGAGGTTACCCTGAGCACCCCAGCACTTCAGAAGGAGCAGAGCAAATGTGTGGGTTCCCCCCTCAAGGCTGTTTTCCCACACGGGTAACGCTCAGCTCCAGGGATGCTGAGCCTTGGGAGCTCAGGGGGAGTAGTTTTGGGACTGTCACTGTTCTGGTAAGCTGGGATGTCCGTGGGCAGTTCTGACTCTCCATCCAGCTCCATCCTCACAGCCCGGGGGAGAGCCAAGAGCTGCCAACCCCTGCCTGAGACCCCCGCCCCTCTGCTCACTGCAGTCACTGCTTCTCCACCAGCCACCAAGGGAAGGTGATGGTCCCGCAGCCCTGTGTGTGAAGGAGCTTTGACAATGCCCTTCTCCACTCCTGTTTCCCCAGCTGTCTATTCCTAGACACACTGGGCAGGGGCCTCATCCTGCCAGGCTGCCCGGGGGGGACATGGCAGCTCCCACCCTGCAGCAAACCCAGCAGGACTCGCTATGCCAAAGCCAAGGGCTCTGCTCCATGGGCTGCCCATGGCTCATCCCATCCACACAGGGCCCTCAGGGCAGGCCATGGGCTGCTGGGCTCAGCCCTGCCCCAAGGTGACATCCCCACAGTGACAGGGTGACATCCCCTCTCACAGCCCTGCTGGCCACAGGGCTCGGAGGGGACGTCACCCCAGTCTGACCCCTCAAGTGGTGTCATCACCTCCAGGCTCCAGGGTGCTCAGCCACAAGCCAACCCCTGGTTTGTCCCATCAAGGGCAGGTTTGGGTGCCACAGCCCCTTTCCCAGGCTGCAGTCCCCGAGGGGTGGGAGCACAGCGTGGTTGTGCTGCCTCGAGGGGGTGCTGGACAGCACCTGGGCACAGGTGAGCGTACACATCTGGCTGGGCCCTGTCATGCTCGCTGATCAGCAGAGGGTAGCAGATGGTTGGAGCTGTCCCACTGCAGCTCAGGCAGGAGATGCCCAAAAAGCACCTCTAGTCCCACCCTGCTTCTACTGGGCCATGTCCCACTGATGTCTTAAGTTTTAGCTTTCATATTTTCCAGATTCTGTACTGTCTTAGTGTGTGACTCTGAACTTCGTATCACTTCGTAAGTGTTAGCAGGTTCTCTTCGCAGTGTAATTAGACAAAACAATCCTTTTCCAGCCCCAGAACCAAGGACACCATTGCAGCTTCAGGCCCAAAAAGTAAAAACAGCAGCAAACTGAGGAGAGCAAACTGGGAGGATGGGACTTCATAACCTGAAGCTTTAATTGGACAATTAACCCCAGTATGTAAATTGACCAAAACTGATACAAGTGTGAAAACTCATGACCCACTGTCTGTCTTGGGTCCATCTTGGGTAGAGCCACAGCTGGGCTTTTGTACTGCCCAAGGTGTATCCTTTGAAGGCCTTTTAATAAATACCCACTTTATTCCTTTAACACTGTCCAGCCTCTGTTCAGGTCGCCTCTTTAGGCATCACCACCTCCTCCTCCAGCCCCCCTCATGCCTCTGTCAGGATCTGCAGCCCCCATGATCCCATCCTGGTGCCCCAAGGTGGTCTCTGTCACTCCCTAAGCCATTCTGAGAGATCAGTGCAGGGTCAGCAGGTGTGTGGCACCCAGGGCAAACCCTCAGGGCATGGTCCCTGTCCTGGGACATGGTTTACCCAGGACCTCTGGGGCTGGGAACTCAGCAGAGACTCACCAGGGCAGGAGAAAAGAGGACTTGGGGAGGATGAACTTCAGTTTTCCACTGTCTAGAGAAGGGTTGTGGAGAAGGGAGACATGGCCCTGCCTGGCAAAAGGACAGGAGATACCAGGCATAGGGGCACAACAGGAAAATCAGACATTCACAAATCATTAATGTTGGAAAAGCCCTCCCAAGTCACAAGATGATCAGTTCCAACCACTCCCCCAGCACTGCCATGTTCACCACTAACCCATGTCCCCATGTGCCACATCCACAGGTGTTTTGAACATCCCCAGAGATGGTGACTCCACCACTGCCCTGGGCAGCTGTGCCAGGGCCTGACCATCCTTTCAGTGATGAAACAACCCTTGTGTTGTGTGGCACAATGCTGTGACAAGATCCACAGTGGTGGGAACTCCATCCTCAGAGGGCTCCCACACCTGAGTGGACACCAAACACTCTGATCAACCTGACCTTTGGAGCCCTGCCTTAAGCAGGAGCTTGCAGTTAAGACTTCTACTGGTCCCTTCTAACCTACATCTTTCTGTAGCTCTCCAAAACCCAAATCCAGCATTTTCTCCTGGCTTTGACCAGGCCTTCAGTAGAATTGGCATCTCTGGGGTTCATCACATGTGAAATGTCAGTACCTCATAGAACCACAGACTGGTTTGGGTTGAAAGGTTAAGAACCACCCCATTCCACCTCCTGCATGGGCAGGGACACCTTCCACTATCCCAGGTCGCTCCAAACCCTGTCCAACCTGGTCTTGGACATTTCCAGGGATCCAGGGGTAGCCACAGCTTCTCTGGGCACTCTGTGCCAGGGCCACCCCACCCTCACAGGGGAGAATTCCTTACCAACATCCCATCCAAGTGCCCTCTGGCAGTGGGAAGCCATGTCCCACTGTCCTGTCGCTCGAGGCCCTTGTTCAAAGTCCCTCTCCAGCTCTCCTGGAGCCCCTTTAGGCCCTGGAAGGGGCTCTGAGGTCTCCCTGGAGTTTTCTCCAGATGACATCCCTAGTTCTCCCAGCCTAGCTCCAGAGCAGAGGGGCTCCTGCTCCTCCCCTCTCTCTGACAGAACCTCTACAGCTGCATGAGGAAGGGACTAAATAAAGACTCATTGTAGCTTTATTGACCAACCAGCACTACCTGGGCACGATCCCATCTGGGGTACATCCAGATGAGATGTCCCAGCAGCAGCACAGCATCCCCTGCACACTCACAGAGAAAGCAGGAGCCCCTGACCCCTCCAACCCTGCAGCAACCCCAGCTCACATCTCTGCAGCAGCTTCCTGACCCCCCATCTCTGCAGGAGCTTCCGGAACCATCCCCTGTCCCCCACCTCTGTCGGGGAGCAGCAGGGCCTCTGCCAAGTGAGGGAGGCAGGTCTGAGTCTCCCCACCAGGGTGGTACCTGAGCCCTCTGTGCTGCAGCTCCCAACCCTACCCGAGCCTGGGCCGTCTGCCCCCCACACCACGTGCCACTAGACCCCTCATTACAGCCACCACACAGCCCAGAGCTGTGGGTCCTGCTAGAATCTAGAGGGGGGAAGTTTTTGGGGATGGTAAAGACTTGACTCCCCATCTCCACTTCAAGAACACCATGTAAAACCGAGGGTGTGATGAATAGGAGAAAGCACTTAATTTGATAAAGGAGCCCAAGTCCTGCCCAAAAAGGGATTTCTGCCTCTGTTGTGCTTCTCAGAACACTCCCCATTCTCATTCGCTCAACCACAATGTTTATAACTTTAAAAAAAAAAACAGAACTCAATCCCCTGTGGAGTCCCTAACTCTGAGCTGCAGCGAGGCTGATCCGAGTCTGTCCCACCGGTCCAACAAGAGAATCACAGAAAGAGAGTGAAGAGTTTAGATGGAAACCAATTAAACCTGGGTAGCTGCCAAACTGGAGGCTTAATGATCCACAAGCTGCTAAAAAAGCAGGGAGTAGGTGAAAAGCTGTTAATTACTTGGCACTGCTGGGCATGCCTGCTTGGAGAGGTGCCACCTAAAAGCACTGATAGGGGTTTTGAGAGGGTGAACACACGTGTGGTGCTACCAACACACCGCAAAAGGGCTGTCCCTGGCCTCCCAGCATCAACCTCTGCTTCTGGAATAGTTATCCCCATCCCTGGAAGTGTTCAACGACAGGGCTTGGAGCAACCTGGGCCAGTGGAAGGTGGAACAAGATGAGCTTTAAGGTCTCCTCCAATCCAAACCATTCCATGCTGATTCTTGGTGGGAGCAGAAGGAAAAGCCCAACCCAGCCGAGCTGCAGAGCTCAGCTGGCCACAGCTGGGCCGTGTCAAACTGCACCGACACATTCCTGCCATCGGGCTTTAATTACAAGCCAGGACTGCAAACACCTCCCCAGCTCTGGGCACCCAGTGCCCGTCATCAGCCCCAGACACTGAAGAAGCGGCAGGGTCAGGTCTGGGTGAGCTTTGATGTCTCTGATGTTTTATTGCTTGCTCGGTGTCACGGCTGCGCACGCGGCCAGCGGGACGGGCAACGCGGAGCAGGACTTGGGCGCTGGGGCCTCGCTGCAGTGGGAGGGAGTGGCCCCCCCTGTGCCACCTGCCCCAGCAGGACCCCACAGGGACAATGCTGGGACCCCTCCGGCTCCAGGGAGCGCTGGGGCAGGCAGGAGGGGCTGGTGCTGCGAAGCAGCGGTGGCTGGGGGTGACAGTGGGGCACTCACTGTGGCGTGGGGCGGGCGGGCAGCACAGGACGAGCCCTGGGCGAGCGCAGGGGCCCAGCCCTGGAGCTCACTGTGAGTGGATCAGTGCCCCGGCGCCCTGCCCAAAGCCAAAGCCCTTGGGACCGAAGTTCTTGGCGTAACAACCTGCAGAGGAGGGAAGGGAGACACAGGTGAGGCTGACACAGGAGCGGGTCCTCCCCAAGGGGCACACCCTGCCTGGACAGGACAAGGTTTTCCACATTGGTTGAGTAAACAGGGAGGCCCTGGCTCAGCAGGAAATTCTCCAGCTCTGTGGCTGGCACAGTCAGTCCCCAAAATCAGCTGCTGGGCCACCCCTTCCCCAGCCTCCATCCCCCCCAGGGTCCCTGCACAGGGGTCTTCATCCCCACCCCTCAGAGCCCAGGACAAGGCAGCAGGGAAGGCGGGGCTCACCTTTGCAGTAGATCTCCCCATCTTTGTCTGCCAGGGTGGTGGACTCCAGGCTCTTGCCACACTTGGCACAGCGGAAGCAGGACTTGTGCCAGGACTGCGGGACAGAGGCAGAGCCCAGTCAGACCCCAGGGACAGGGCAGCCAGGCTCTGCTACCAACCAGTCTCCCTGCTCTGTTTCAGATCCAAAGGGGCTGGCAAAGAGCTCTGAACGGGATAAAAGCTTTTCCCTGGAAAGAACTCCCAGCCCCACAGGGAAAATACAGAGAGGAAACACCAGGTGTGGTCACTGCTTCTGTACTGATCTGGTTTTGGAGACCTTTTGCCCACACTCTTAGAAGTAATTTGTGCAGTAATTTGTAAGGAGCAATCCCCTCCTCTTTGGGGACTGTCCTCTCTTAACCAGCAAGATAAAGGCCCCCCATTGTCCAGCTAAGACCCACGGCTGCTGGATGTTAGGCTGGGATGGCAGCAAGGATGGGACAACTGCCCCACACAACCACAGCTCCAAGGAAGGCAGCAAACAGGAAAAATGCCAAAACCAGACAGTGTTTAAAAATAACCCCCCATGGTTCCAGCAGTCCCCTGGAGATAAATGAACTCACAGCCTTCAGGCAGACCTTAAGTAGCCAGAGCTGCTCACCGAGGAATTTAAACAAACACTTGGGAAAACATGAAACCTTTTTTGGAAAAAAAATGTGAAATTCAGGGGCTGGAGGAGGAGGTATTGGATGGAGTCATCCAGCAAACATTAGCATATGAAATACGTGCTCTGGAATCCTCTCTGGGTCTACTTCAATGTAATTATTTCACCAGCTTTGGTTCCCTGTAAACACTGGGGCCAGAAGCTGACCAGGAAGCCCAGATCATGGTTTTAAGGGTAAATTCAGCTTCTGACCCTGGGCTGACCCTCAACGTGTCCATCAGAAGCCAGCTGGGGGGTGATGAGGCTGAGGGGCCCTTTCTGTTGACCCCTCTCCTTGTTCTGGGGACACAGGACAAGGACAAAGCCCCAGGAGGACAGATCCCAGCCAGGTCAGGGAGTGACACCTCATCACTGGTGATGCTGTCCCAGCATGGCCACCCTGTCCCCATGGCACAAAGCCAAGCAGCCTGGCCCGGTGGCCCTGACAAGCTCTGCATGTGCCTGACCTCGTGGGGAGGGCAGCTCCAGGCAGGGACCTCATCTGGAGCCCAAGGGCTGGCAGGGCAGAAAGGGTCCTCAGGCCTTGCAGAGGAGCTGGGCTGGGAGCAAGTCACAGCTCAGGGTGCAAAGAACCCTGGTGAAGGGATGACCTTGGCACAGAGAGTGCCAGGGCTTGTGACAGGGACCTTCACACCAAACCCTGAGCTGACCCAGCCACCAACTAGAACAGCCCCAGGAACATTCACCAAACCCATGCCCACAGCTCCAACACCCTGCCTGGCCTGGACAATGCTGACCACTGGAATTCACTGCCTGCCCCAAATCCCAGCTGCAGCGTCCTGGCCTGTGGCACAGAGGGGAGAAGGATGCACTCTTCAATTAACACTTACACTGGCCATGGCACATGTCACTGCTCACCCTCCAGCACATCCACAGCAGGATGCCCACTGTGGCCTCTGCTGAGCAGGGCTGTAAATATGGCTGTAAATATTTAATATAAAATGTGTTTCTCCCCCATCTACAAGTCCGTGAGAGCGCTGCAGCCTGGACAACCTGGCTTGCAGACATGCCAAGATCCCCTTTTGGTGCCAGGCTCCCAAGTAAACATGGCCACTGGACCCAAGCCCAGCCCTGGCCAAGGGCAGGTGCAGACCCTCTCTGAAGGTGTCCCTGGCATGCAGCACCCTGTGCCCCACACCCACCATCCCCTCTTACCTTCCCAGCTCCGATGACCTTCTCGGCCGCGTACACGGCCTGGCCACAGCGGGGGCACCCGTCAGCTCCTCCCACCTTCTGGGCCATCCTGGCTGCATTGGGGTTGGGGGGTCGATGGGGCTGGCCCCTGTGGGTGGCAGGGAGCTCACGATCAGGGACACAAGAGGGAGCAGGGAAGAACTATGGGATCCCAAATCCCAGCCCAGTTTATAAGGGAACTTCAGGAACAGTGTGTTGTTGAGCTCCACGGAAAGTTCAGCCTAAGGGCTGTGTGCTGGGAGGGGTTGGGCAGCGTGCTCAGGCAATGGGGACATGTCCCATCCCATCCCACCCACCAGACAGAGTTCAGTGGGATTCCCCGGAGGGGCACAGGGGCCAGGCAGCCCACACACACCACTGGGAGCTCAGCAGAGGCTGCACAGCCAAGCACCACAGGACAGGTGTGGGGAGAAGGTGCCCACAGCCCTGGGATCGAAAACAAGGCTCAAACTCACTGTTCATATTTGATTCCCAGGGACTCGCCCTTGTCCGTGCTCAGGGTCCCTGCTCCCTGCCCGTAGCCATAGCCCTTAGGGCCATACTTCTTCCCGTAGCAGGACTTGCAGTAGATCTCCTCACCGTGCACGGCCACAGTGGTGCTGTCCAAATTCTTCTTACACACCACTGGAACAGAGGGGAGGGTGTGACATCAGCCTGCTCTGCCAGAGCTCACTAATTAGCTGGGGAAAACAAGCCCTCACAGGGACAGCACAGCTCACTTTCAAGGAGCAGGGAAACCCTCGCCAGGATCCAGCTGCAGGGAGCACATGCAAACCAGGGCAGATAAGGATCACAACAAGAGCAGTGTCTGGCTTTAAAAGGAAGCAACCACCAAAGCCAACAGGGTTGATACCAAGGGAAGGAAAGTGCTGTTAACCCTCTGGGTGTTGCTCTCCTGCAGCTGCACTTAAACCATGGGGGCGAATTCTCCCTCTGAATCACTGCAGGATTCTCAAGCCTGGGGATGGATGTCCTGGCCCCACACCTTGTCCACTGCAAATCCACAGCAGGAAGCACTTGGGGCAAAGAAATGTGAGCAAACGTGGTTTTCCTGGTGTTTGGAGCAAGGGCCATCCAAGAGCAGCCCTGTGGCCATCACCACACCTGAGGCACTGCAAGGGCTTCACACACTGGGCACAGTCACCTCTCCAGAGCTCAAAAGGCTCACAGGACACCTGAGCCCTGGTCCTGCCCCAGTTTGGGGGTGTGCATGGAGGGGGGGGTCTCAGGTGAGGAACACTAACTCAGCTGGGTGTTTGAGCCCTGGGGGTCAGTGTGGGATGTAAGATGGGACAGGAGGAAATGGCAGCCAGGCCTTGCTGAGCCCACCCAGAGCTTGAGCTTGGTGCTGGGCTCAGGCCTCCTCTTCATTTTTAGGTTTCCATAGAATCAGAGACTGGTTTGGGTTAGGAGGGACCTTCAATTCAGACTATCCAATTCCAACTCTCTGCCATGGACACTTTCCATTATCCCAGGTTATTCCAAGCCCTGTCCAACCTGGTCTTGAACACTTCCAAGGATGGAGCACCCACAGCTTGTCTGGGAATCAATGCCCCACTACCCTCTGAGTAAAGAATGACTTCCTTATATCTAATCTAACTTTCTCCCTTATATCTAATCTAGATTGCTGCTCTTTCAGTTTAAAAACATCACCCCTTTCTCTGTCATTATCTGCCTGTGTAAAAAGTCGCTCTACCTCTCTTTTATAAACCCCCTTAAAGTCCTGGAAGTACCAGCTCCTGTCCCAGCTATGCTCACAGCTGCCACATCCCTCCCCAGCCCTTCCTGAGACACTCTGCCCAGCCAGCAGGAGGAGGAGGCCACCAGCACCCAAACTCCAGGTGATGTCCAGTGTTCACGTGTCCCGTGCAGGATCCCAGCTCTTAGGGCAGAGTCTGCAGCACTGGCAGCCAGCCCCAAACAGATCCGGCTGCAGCTGCCACACAGCTTCCCCCATCCTGCTTTCCACGCCTTAAATGTCGAGGCTTCCAGCAGCTTCTTGGCCAGCAGAGCAGTTTCTCGGCCTTTCCCAATATCACAGGAATGCAAACAGAGCAGAGTTTTCTCCGGCTCCCCTTGGAGCAGCACAAACTGAGCAGGGGCAGAAGGCAGCCCTTCCATGACTAAATACAGCCAGGAGAACCCTGTGTGCCTCTGCTGGGACAAGGAGGAGGAAAGGGAAGCATGTCCTGCCATCTAAGGAGGCTCTGGCAGAGTCCTCTCCTTATTACACACTTATCCCCACCACAGCAGGAGCTGGGGATGGAGAACAGATCCCAGCTGGGAGAGACCAGAGCTGGTAACTGGTTCCAAAGCTGCCAAGCTCCTGGGCTGCTGCAGGAATCTCTTCACTGCACTGGTGTGACACTGCTCAGGCAGACCATCAGGAAGGAATCTGGGCACTTTCACTGGCATTTCAAAGGGCTTTGCCTGAGCTTTGTCCCGGGGTAGCAGTGAATGATCTCAGTGGCATTTTGATGGATTTGGAGCTCCAGCACAAGCTTTCAGTCCCTCACTTGTACTCACAGAGCTTTGAGAGGCAACAGAAAAAATTTTTACACAGCCCCTGAGTTTGTGCATTGCAGAAACTCCAGTGCACTGCACTGACAGAGTTAAGGACCCTTTGTTTTTCTAAGAGCAGCTGAGCTGCTCCACAAAACAATTACTCAAGAGCTGCCTCCGCTTTCCAAGGCCATTCCAGCTCATTTCTGCTGCACTACCCAGGCAGCTGGATCACGGCCAGGAGTCAATCACCAAGTAGTTCCCTGAGCTCTAATGCACTGTGGTAGGCTTGTCTCCTTTTAGACGATGTTTTTGGCAGATCTGGTTGAAGTATTTGTTATTCTCCCCTAAAGATAATAGTTTTAAGTTCCTTGATGGGGCCCAAATGCAGCACTGGGAAACAGGCTGGGAATGCAGGAGCTCAGGAGCACCACCCACAGCCTGTGGCATGGACTTGGAACAGTGGGCAGCAGGGCTGGCATGTGAGCCACAGCCTGAGCTGGGGACCCACAACCAGGACAGGCAGAGTTGCTGGGTACATGTGGAGTGGCATAACAAATGCCTGCAAAGCACAGGGACAGCAGCCCTGAGCCCAGGACCACTCCCTGGGCACTTGCTTCCATGAACACACATGAGGGACCTTCTTTCCCACTCTGGCCATGTATTCCCACCTGGAAGCAATGCCTTTAGCCGAATTTCCTGGTTCCTGGAGGCCTGCCCTGCTCTCTGGGTGCCAGCATCCCATGGCAACAGCTTTCCCTGGCAAACCAGCTGTGTGCACAAGGGGTGAGGGCAACATTCCCCACCCTCTTTATCTGAGGCCACAGAACAAACAGGATTTCCTTCTGCAGAGCAGCTGCCATAGGAACCCAGCCTGTCACCCTTGTCCTGCCCAGGAAAAGCCTCTACAACTCCCTTGCTGAGCCCTACCAGCCAAAGCAAGTTTTCAGCCTGGAAACTCCCACAGATGGGAGCTCCCATGCTGGCCACGCTCCACACTGCAGGGAGCACAGGCACAGTGCCTCCCTCTGCCTCTTTCCCATCTGGATCCAGCTGTATGTGCTGCATCCCAGGCAGGCTGAACAAGAAGCATCCAGAAGCCAGGTTAGGTGGACACAGGAGCACGGCAGGGATCATCCCATGAGGTCACTGGAGTTTCCCTGCTGGAAGAGATCAGTTCCAGTGTGCCTGTTTCCACCTCTGCTTACTGCCCCAATGGAAAAGAATCCTGCTGTGATGGGATGGTGAGGCTGGGACCAGGGCACTGGGACCAGCTGATGAAACATTAAACCTCAGTGGGGTCCTGCTGTAAGGGCACCCTGGAGATGCACTTCTGGTGCTCTGTGGCAGATGCAATGTCTCAAGGAGCTATCAGCAGACACAGGCAACGTGTGTGCTCCTGTCCACAGAATTCCAGAGAGGTTTGGGTGGGAAGGGACCTTAAAACTCATCTTGTCCTACCCCCTGCCATAGGCAGGGACACCCTCCACTAGACCAGGCTGCTCCAAGCCTCATCTCCTGTAGGCACAGGAGAATCACTGGCTCTGATACATGAATCTGCAGGGACAGAGGACAGCAATCTGGTACCACACAGGCTGAGGACACTGCTTATCTTTTTGATTCAAACGTCCTGCAGTCCCACTGAATGCCCCAGGTTTAAGGACGTGCTCTCAGCACTGCAACACCACCAGCCCTGGGATCCCCAAAGGCAGGGAAGGGTGTCTGGGGACTTGCAGCAAGAGCCCAGCAGTATTTGTAGGATCCTTCAGAGGAGGCAGAGGAAGGGAGCTTGGCACTGGATCACTTACAGCCAGATCCTGTTCTGCTGCCCCTCCCTGGAGGTGACACTTGGGTCCAAACATACACCAGAGACACTCTCAGCAACAGTGGATCTGCAGACAGCTAGGGGTGATGCTTCAGCACTTCTCAGGAGGCTTTCCACCAGCACAAGGCCCAGGAGAGGACCACATCTCCTTCCCATCATCCCCTCAGACACGAGGAGATTCCATGCCAATTGTCCCAGGCTCAACCACCTTTCAGTCTGGCAAAGCCAGCTAGAGCCAGCCCCATCTGCGAGCATTGCATGGGATGTGCCACCTCCTGCTACCACTGCTGGGAGAGGCCGTGTCTCATGCTCCAATGCTTGCACATGTCATGCTCCAATCTAGACACACACCAGAGGACCCAGCCTGGCCTTTCCCTGGAGTAGGGACGGACTGTCTTTGCATGGGTGCTGGCTGAGGTGAGCCCCGACAGCTTGGACAGCCCATGTGTCCTGGGATGATCCGTGTTCCTGCCACGCCGGGGGGTTTGGAGAGATCCTGAGGAGCCCTTGCCCAGGAAGCAGAGAGGGGGTCAGGGAAGGTGTGGTACTCACTGCACAAGAAGCAGGACTTGTGGAAGCTGTTGCCTTCACACTGCACCTCCTCAGCGAAGTACACGGCCTTCTGGCACACCCCACACTTCTTCCCTCCTCCCCAGTTTGGCATCCTGCAGGGGAAAGCACAGTCAGGAACAGGGGCAGGGCTCAGCTGGGGCTGCCGACCAGGCACCAGAGCTCCAGCAGCTTTTCCACATCCACGTGTGCAGGGAGCACCCACAGTGTTCACAGGGTACACAGACTGCAGGGCTGGCAAGGAGAAGAGTCAAAAGAACTCAGGGACCCAGCAGTGCCAGCTGCCTCCCAGGGACCACTGGTCCTGTCTGCCAGGAGCAGCAGAAATCCCATCTTGGAGCCGTGGGACCTTACAGGTCCTGTCAGCGCCAGGAAAAAGGAGGAAGCAGCACAATGCTGGGCGACGGCGCTCACAGAGTTACCCAGGCACCTCCCCAGGTCACAGCCCTCCTCTTACCCCACGCCATGGCCAGGGTGATTGTGACTGAGCCTTGGTGCTGGAGGGCCAGCTGCCACACCCCTGGACACAGTCCCAGCTTCTCCTCCCTGACCAACTCTTCCATCTCAGCCACTGCAGGGCAGGGGACAGTCAGCTCCCAAGGGCAGGAGCTGACCACTGACACCACCAAACCCCAGGCTCTGGCACATGTCCCTCAGACCATCAGCTCCTGCCTGGCCTGGCCAACCCCTTCCAGGCACTCCCTGCACCCCAATAGCTCAGTCTCCTCCAGGACTGCAGGCAGAGTCACGGAGCCTGGAGAACCTGAAATCAAGAAGACAGTGCAGTGCAAAGACCTGAGCACCAGCCTAAGCCACCATCCAGTTCCTCAGCAGGCTATAAAGTATAGCTTTATATTTTATGCTTCTATTTTTTATGCTTTATATTTTATATGCTTCTATTTCTCTTTACTGAACTTTGTCTGATGAGACACCATCAAGAGGCCCCTAGATTTGCAGATAACCCCAAAATACTGTGAGTTGCTTACATGAGCAGCAGAGCTTCAGCCCAGAGGGGCCTTGACACTTGACAAGGTCAACATAAACCTCAAGACATTCACACAACAAAGTCCTGCAAGGAGATTCTGAGGGAGCCAGGCTGATTGAGTGTGGCCAAGAGGAAGCTAAGGAGGATCAAACAATAACCTGGGGTTGCTGCAAAGACAATAAACACTTTTGGAGGGGCCTAATGATACAATCCAGGTCAACAGGCACAAGCTGCAGCTTGAGAGGCCTCCAGGGGCCTCTTTCCATCAACACCTCTGTAATTCCCCATCCTGCTCCCATCTGGGGACAGGCAGCAGAAGTCACCATGTGCTTCCTGACCCCTGAACAGCTAAAGCAGCCGGACAAGGTCCCCAAAACCTGACCCCATTTTCAGAGTACAAGATTTGCCAGCCCACCCATATGTGTAGGATCTCATCACCTCCCTCAGCCCAGCTCTGTGGAGATGAGGAAGGGACCTGGGTGTGCCAGGGCACACCAGACGCCTTGGAGCCCCTCCTTGCAGCAAATCCTGGGTCACCTCAGGCAGCTGAAGCTGAAGCCCAAGCCCTGAGCCTCCAATCCCAGTGGCTCTCCCAGATGGGGAGGTGGGTGCTAAACCCAGCAGGGCTGGGGGTTGTACAAACATCAAACAGAAATGGGGGAGCATGAAGGGTTTACAGGCACAGTAAGATCCCTACACTTCCCAGGTCATGGGGAAGTCGAGATCTTCCCTGTGTGAGAGTATGTCAGAAAAAGGGAAACTGATCCCAGCCTGGTTACCAGGGCAGGGGTCAGGACAGGGATCAGAACTGACTTGTTGACCCCACTATATCCTGGCCACAGCTCCCAGATGCCTGGAGGGTCTCAGTGCAGGACAGACAGACAGAGAAGTGGAGGGTGCCAGGAGCAGGGGCTGGAGAGGCAGTGGTGGTTCTTGGGATGCTGGGAGCCGTGTTTGGGGTGTGATCACAGCAGCTGGGAAGTCTCTTTTCCAAAGGCCCCGCAGGCTGGACTTCCCACTCTGCCAAATCCCTCCCTTTCAGCCTGGCTCTTCCAGTCCCAGCCTTTGGATTACCTTAAAAGGACACAGGCTGTTTCTCTCCAGAGCCTGTTTTTCCCCCTCCATCAGGAGGAGGGCTTGACCTGGTTCAGGAGTTTCCTTGGAGGGCAGAAACATCTAGCAGCACACCCTGCCAGCCCCTGAGCCCTGCATGGTGGGAGCCCACCAGCCCTTTTAGCCCATGTCAGATCCCACATCAGGAATGACACATCACTGGCTACAATAGGTCCCCCATCCCCTTCTAACCATCACAGCTGGCAGACCCCATCTCTGGGATTCCCCAGCCCTGGTTTTGGGGGCAGCCTCTTGCCAGCCCTCCCTGCTCCAGAGCCAGGGCATCCACAAGTGCACCCCATGGTTTGGGACTAGCTGCTCCCCTTTGCCTCCACAGCACATTTTGTTCCCCTCAGAGCAGCAGCAGTGAAGGAAGAGGCTTTCCTTGTCCAGAACATCAGGGCTACCCTGCCCAAACCAAGAGATTAGCAGAGGGGACACCTTCCCCTGAGCTGTCCGGAAGCCTAAAGGAGGAGAAAAACTGCTTCTGGGTGAAGCTCACCTGACATTTGCCACAAGAGGAGTCCAAGTCCTTTTGCTGCTGATTTTTCCTCAATCCACCATGGGAAGGCTGCAGGTGCCTCCACTCAGTTTAAACGATGCCAGGTGATTTCAGCAGATGACTCTCACCATGAAACACAAACACAGCCCCAGCAAAGCCACATCCCAGCAAAACCTCCTGGCACACACCAGGATGGATTTTCTGAGGGGAGAGACCATGGAAATTAGTTTGTCCTGGGGATCCATGAGGGCTCACAACTGGACACAGAGAAAGCCTGAGATAAGATTTAAGTTGCTGAGAATTCCCTGTTAGTCCACAACACACCTCCCACATACTGTGAGCCCAGCAGGCCACAGAGACTAAATATGTGCTATAGGCTGGCATCAGCACTAAAAAAAAAAGGAATAGGAAAACCCTGCTCTGCATGCCTGGATCTGACCAGCAACATCCTCAGAATTGCCACCCAGTCAGATCCACCCTCCCAATTCCCCAAGTAATGGCCACTTTAAGATATGTCAGAGTGTTTGCAGTCCTTTCAGCATTAGTTTCAGAATACTTTGCATATTTTGCCCAATTGCAACACTTGGTGACCGCAGTCACATTTCTCCAAGTCACTCTGGGCCCCGTGCAAAATAAGGAACAGGTGACAGTCCTGCAGCCAGTGACCTCACTGAGCACAGGCAAGGGGGGACACCCGGAGCTGCCACAAAAACAAGATTATTCTCCTTCCCTCTGCAGCTCCACAACTCCCAGCAAACATATCCAGAGCCCTACAAACACCACTCTCAGTGCCAAGCAGGGCACTGGAGCCACTCCATCATCTGCTACAGATAAGGGAAGAGGCCCCAAAACCAAGATCCCATCCTTTAGCAGTAGCTGCATTGTGGGGAGCACAGGCACAGGGGAGGCTTTTGCAGAACCACTCAAGGCTGACACTTGCTGGAGATTAACTCCATTTCCAGAGTCTGATGCTGCAGCAGTCCAGCTCACCGGAGAAGACCAGCTTGGAGCAACCTGAGATAGTGGAAGGTGCCCCTGCCTGTGGCAGGGGGTGGCACTGGGTAACCTTCAAGGTCCCTTCCAACCCAAACCTGCCTGTGGTTCTATGAAGTCTAGGCTCAGACTCAGGTACATTTCAGAGGTGCTGTGTTGCACCAGGCTGGGAAGGCAGTGTAAGCTACACTGAACAACCAGGCACAAACCAGTACGGAACCAGTATGTACTGGTGCTTTGGGATGTCACCACTGGCTGTAAGGGGAAGCAGTGAGCTGATGCAGCCATCAGGTACCAGAAACACAGTCATCCTCTTTTTCGAGTGGGTTAAAAGGTCAGTGTGTTGCTGTCACTGCCCCCAGGGCTGACACCCTCTACCCTGCCCTCCTGAGAGCAGCTGGGTGGGAAGTGCAGGAGCCTGTGGCTGTGTGGATGCAGCTCCATGGCCATAGGAGCGCTCAGAGCAGGGCAGGTCCTGTCCCGTCACACTCTGAGGAACATCCCTGCAGCCACCAGGATGTCAGCTCAACCATCCAACCTTCTGCAATCTCTGGAAAACCTTCCTGTGTCTGTGCCCTACTAAAATCCTACAGTAATTAATTGCAGACCAATCACTTTGTGTTTGGAGATCACTGAGGAACAGCAGACTTGTGCTGACCCATAAAAAAGGGGTTTTTTTCCCAATGAGAGCATTAAAACAAGTGAAGAGCACAATCAGTGCTGCACAAAATTCACTCCTAAGTGTGTTCCCAGCAGTGAAGATAGAATTAATTCATGCCCTGGTAAAGGGAAGAGTCAAAGGGGAGGAAGCCACAGCAGGAGCCCCAAGCCCTGGGGTCTGAGTAGTGCCTTCCAGTTTAGAGAGCAGCTGGCATGGCCATAAAATGGGCAGAAATTTGAAGCAAGAGGGACCCAGACAGATGAGACATGGGCAGAGCAGAGAGGAACCAGCTCCCAGGGATACACCAGGCAACATCCCCTATCAAAGCCCCGGGCCATGGCACCAGGTGGTCAGCAGTGGGACCTGCAGTCAGACCCACAGGAGACTCTGCCCAAGGCAAACAGGAACTGTCACAGAGCAGCTTTCCCATCACCTGGGCACAGGGGGGAATAGCCTTACAAGGGGCCAGCTAGAACTGTCCCCCAGTCTTCTACTGTGTCATGAACTGGGAGGAGCAGTGACATGAGGAGACTCTGGGTCACCAACAGTGTAAAAAAGGATAAGCGAAGGTCATGTGTGACCCAGTGATGTTGAACTGGTGAGCAAGAGAATGGGGACACCTGAGGCTGGTGAGCTCAGAGACAAGGAAAAACACTGGGAATTACCAGCGAGAAACCACAGAAGTGCCCCAGGAGATGCAGCTGGATCACATCAGACACCACTGAGGGCTTTGCTGGGACAGGAAGGAAGGAAGGCAGTCAGGCGGCTTTGAGCTCCAGAGTGATGCCCACATGTGGCTCATCTCCTCCATGACTCCAAGAGCAGTCAGGCTTGACTCCACCAGCAACCAAATGATTGTGCTGCCAAGGCAGCCTCAGGTTGGCTGTGCAGAGAAGGAGCCTGAGAGAGGCCAGCACAGCACAGAGCCACCGGCCAGACACAGCTCTCACAGCTATGGGCCTCTGCCCGCGCGCACACTGCTCCAAGCTTGGCTTACAAATGCTCCTTGGAAGCAGGGTCCTCCATGAAAATCCCAACTTGATCCAGAACAAAAGCAGCAGCATTTTCAGGGGGTGCTAGGAAAAGCTCCTGACTCCCACAAGGATCAAGATCCATCACAGCACTGAGCTCACTTGAGCTTCCCCAAAGCCCTGAAATGCCCCAGTTGGTCTCATCCTCCCCACTTGCTGCTGCCTCCCAGGAGCAGGGAGCCCAGCTCAGCTGCTCTGAGGCAGCGCTCAGGCACTGCCATCCCAGCTGGAGAGCCCCTGATCCAGGGACAGCAGAGGCTGGCATAGAGCCAATGACCATTGGCACAGCACAGCCCTGAGCTGTCTGTGCAGCAGCGGCCCTGAGCTCCTTGGGAAGGGCTGAATCCTCCCCCGGGTCCACTGCACCTTGCCAGCCTCACCCCCAGCAGAGTAACAGAACATCCTGAGCTCGAATTCATCCACAAAGATCACATCCAAGCCCTGGCCCTGCACAGACACCCCAACAATCCCACCCTGTGCATCCCTGAGTGTTGTCCAAACACTCCTGGAGCTCTGGCAGCCTTGGAGCCCATTCCCTGGGGAGCCTGGTCAGCCTTCACCCTCTGGGGAAAGACTCTTTCCCTGATATCCAGCCTAAGCTTCCTTTGACACAGCTCCAGCCCTACCCTGGGGTCCTTTCCGTGCTCACAGCGAGTGGAGATTGAAGCTGTCCCCCTGCTGTCCCTCGGGAGAAAGCTGCAGACCCCAGGGAGCTCTGACCTCACTCAGGCTCCTCTGCTTCAGCAGGAATAGACCAAATGACCACAGTTGTTCCTTGCTGGGCTTCTCCTCTCACCCTTCCCCAAGTTCTAGAGCCAAGAGGAGCAGCGCCCAAAGCCAGCCTCAACCCTCACACTATTTTAGCAGTGGCCCCTTCTCACGCAGAAGATCAGAAGATCTGACCCAGGGACTTGGCAGCATCCGGGCCTCTTGCCCCGTGCTACCGAACCGCCTCCCACGGGCTGAGGGCTGGGAGGGCTGGAAAGCAGCACCTGGAGCTGCGCTCGAGCCTGCGCCCAGCCTGGTGCACGGCAGAGCAAATCTCCTCTGGGAACGGACCTGAGCCCACAGCTGAGCTGCCTCAGGCTCCCTGGAAATGAGCTTTACCGAGTTCAGCCCATCTGATGCAAGAGCTTTGGCTTCCGCATCCCGCCATGTGCGCGGCTGCTCCGGCACTGGGGGCAGCCTCAGGGGGTCCCGCCGCTCCCGTGCCCGCCCCACGGGCACACGGCGGGGCTGTGCCCCTCTCCAGCCCCGCATCTCCCCCGCTGCGGCCCGCGGGGCTGGGGCATCCTCAGGGGATGGAGGGGGGGATGGAGGCAGCTCCGGGCTGAGGGAGCGGCAGCCCCGGGCACGGGAGGGGAGAGGAGGCGGCTCCGCTGCGCTCGGCGGGACCCGTCGGTCGCCTCCACCCCGCACCCACCTGCGGCCGGGCCGGGGACGCTGTTAAATCCGGGGTCGGTATCAAATCCGGGCTCGGGATGGGTCTCGGTGCCGCTGCCCGATGTCGGGAACCGCGCCGGGGCCGGGGCCGCTCGGCGCTTTTGTCGCGGGCGGGCAGGGCGGGTCGCGGGGCGGCGGCGGCGGCGGCACTGATGTCACGGGGCTGGCGGGAGGCGGCACGGCCGGAGCGGCCCCCACAGCGCCCGGCACCTCCTGACGCTGCCCGGGACCCGCATCCCAATAGCACGGGAATGACCCTCCGGGACCCTAAAAGCCGGAGAGAGCACCTCCCAGATGTTTCGGTCGGGATTTTGTTCTGCTGAACGTTTTCCTCTAAATTAAAAGAGACGTTGCAAGATTGGAGAATGGATTGAGAGCAGCCCTGGGGACAAGGACATGGGGCTGTTGGTGGATGAGGAGCTCAGCGTGCCCCGGCCACGTGTTCTGGCAGCCCAGAACCCCCCACGGGCTGGGCAGGGCAGCGTGGGCAGCAGGGCAGGGGGAGATTCTGCCCCTGTGCCCCGATCAGCTGAGACCCCACCTGCTTTTCCCTTTTTCCTGCGTGTTTCTATGCCAGGGCAGTGCAGGAGCCCAGGAAGGCCCAGGACCTTGTGACAATTCCAAGGCTCCAGGGGATGCTGTTTACACCCTAAAAGGCCGAGGGTGGTCCATGTGTAGGCCCTGCAGCCTGACCCCACATCGAATGCTCTGTCTGGTCACTGCTCTGTGCTCAGAGCCCTGGCAGGACCCCACATCCCAGCTGGAGTTCAGGTGTCCCCCTCACGTGCTCATTCCTGCCTTGCTGTGGTACAAACTCCCGCTCTCCATCCCCTTGGGATACAGTGCCCTGGATCTGTCCCCCTCTGGCACTCCCCCTCTGCCTGTGGAGGAGGGCAGGGAGAGGAGTGGGACACCCTCCCTGATCCCAGCAAACCCCACACAGGGATAGGAACCAGGTCACACCAGACAGAGAAAGGATCTCCCCTTTCTTATGCATTTTTAGTGCCCTGGAAGATTCCAAGAAGATTCCATCCATCAGTGTTCTGTTCCCTGGACCTGGAGGTCAGCAAAAGGCTGCCACTTCCAGGAGCAGCTGCACAGGAAGCTCCTGGAGGGGACGTCAGGAGAACGGAACAGTTTTGTTGGTGGCTAAATGGCTTCTCACCCTGAGCTGCTGCCCTGGGAGCCCCTGGGGCACCTGTGCTCCATGAGGATCTGCCAGACCTTGCAGCAGGTGAGGCTGGAGAGAAGCTGGATGCTCCAGTGCTCCTGATGGCAGTGGCCATGGACAGGATTGCCAAGGGAGGCCAGTAGGATGCCATTGGCAAAGGCTCCCATTGAATTTCTCTGGCCTGGGCTGGCCTTTTTCTCCTTGACAAAGGGAAGAGGCTACTGAAGAACAGACAGCTGACACAAGGAGCCTCATGGCCTCTCTCTGGGGCTCAGGGACCCTTCCTCTCCCACACCTCTCCCCAGGCACCACAGCTCGCCTGGTTCCTCTATTCCGCTGGCAGGAGCTGGGGTGCCCAGGCTGCTGCAGCTGCTGGGATTGTTCAGCTGAAACTGGCAGGAAGGGAGGAGGGCTGGGAGGGCAGCAGGGAGCTGCTTCCTTTGGACCTTGAAAACTTTGGCACCAGATTTCACAGGAATTTTGCTGTGAACTCTGGGCTAAGAAATTCCTGGCACAACTTGAGGCCATTTCCTCTTGTCCTGTTGCCTCCTACTTGGGAGAAGAGCCAGACCTCCACCTGGTTCCAGCTGCCTGTCAGGGAGTTGTAGAAAATGAGAAGGTCCCCCCTGAGCCTCCTTTTTCTCTCCAGGCTGAGCCCCCCCAGCTCCCCCAGCCACTCCTGGTGCTCCAGATCCTTCCCCAGCTCTGTTCCCTTCTCTGGACACGCTCCAGCTGCTCAGTGTCTCTCTTGCCATAAGGGCCCCCAAACTGCCCCCAGGACTGCAGGTGCCTCAACAGTGCCAGCACAGAGGGACAGGCTCTGGTCCTGCTGGCTACACCGTGGCTGGTACAAGCCAGGATGTCACTGGCCTCCTTGCCCACTTGGGCACACTGACCACTCCTGTTAAGCAGCTGTCAACCAAAACATCACCCCCTGCAGCTGCTCCTGGTGGCCAGAGATCTCCCACAGGCTTCCCCGAGGCCTTGTAGAGTGTTAGACACATCCCAGAGCTGATGTCACCGCAGCATTTGGGAACGAGCATCCTTTCCCTGGGCACTGAGAAGCCTCTGTCAGATGGCTCTGAGGCTGTGTCTTAGCCAGGGTGCAGGAGATGGTGCTGTAGATGCCAACTTGCAGCAGACTTGGGCATTCCTGCCCCTCCAGCCTCTATCCCACAGGAGCAAGGCAGAGGCTGCCAGGTTTCCAAGGCTCTCCTACTGCTGTTTCTTTCCTCGAGAGCAGGAAAAGCAAGTGCATTAAAAGCTGCCTGTCCACTTCAGAAAGGATCCCTGTATCCCCCAGTTCTACTGCTGGAAACTCCATCTCTGGTCTTTGCTCTGACAGGGCCTGAAGGGGACCAGGCTTGTGAAGCACCCATTGCAGAGGGAGTGGGGCCCAGGCCTGGCCCCTTCCAGCACTGACACGGGATGCCTTGTGTGCCTCAGGGACCCTCTCAGCCCCTTTTGGGAATGCAGAGAGCCCCAAGCCCATCCCAGCTCACCTCCCAGTGTCTCCCCAGTGGCAGAGTGGTGTCTCTTGGACTCTGTCACCTGGGGCTGCCTGGGGCTGTCCCTCTGCCTCTCACCTGCTGCAGCCTTCCCATCTCCCTAAGAGCACCCAGCAGAGCCAGGGGATGCAGGAGAGCAGGAGTTTTCAGTTCAGGGACTTATAGCCAGGGGAGGGTGAGTCTCTTCTCCCAGGGAACAAGGGACAGGACAAGAGGATGTGACCTCAAGTTGCCCCAGAGGAGGTTCAGGTTGGGTAGTAGAGAAAACTTGATGCTGCTTTGCAGCTGAGCAACTGCTCAGCACCTGCCAGCCAGGGCAGGGAGGACATGTCCTGCTGCCAAGCCAGCAGCTGGGGTGAAAATGCTCTCCTCTGATAAATGTGGTTCATTAAAGGCTAATTGTATCATTAACACACCCCTCCATCCCAAAGGTAATGCCCCCCCCC
>VXBN01012302.1:482459-497765 GCA_013397395.1 Sinosuthora webbiana
CAAAGTATTTGTAACTCTATCTTTAAAAGTAAAGCACACGAATTTTACACATAAAGATCTGCATGACTTGAGTCTCTCAAGTTCCATCTAAACAGAAAGAAACTGCCTAAAAAGTAAGTTGAGAATAGGGGGAAGAGTGAGGGAAGACCCCACGGTTACTGCTGGGCTCAGTCAATGGGCTGAACCTGCCTTCTTCCCTGTCAGGACCTATTGGGTAAGAACTGCACTCTGCACACTGAATGCTTTAACTGGGGATTAGAGCTTGTCTGGGCATTGCTTTGAACATGTGTATGCAGTCAGATCCTATCACTGACAAATCCTATCACTGACAGGTACTATCACAATTCTCAAACTATAACCCATCACTGTTTTATATCAATAAAGAGAGTTATTCTGTAACGTCTGAGGGTGAGTCCTTCCCTGGTGCCAGGAGTCGCCAGCAGCGGGGAACATACTCAGATAAAGAGGAAGAGTCTCTGCCGGGTCAAAAAGTGGGAAGAGCTGCTGAGGGCTGTCCCGTACGCTGCAGTAAGTCAGAGGCACCACCGTCCTTTCCAGCAGGATGCCTCGGGGAAGGCTCCCCCTAACGGGACGCTGACAGACTGCTCGGGCACAAGGGCCTCGGCTTTGCTGGGACACTGACACAAATTCGACACTGAGGGTCAAGTAAATCTCCCCACACTAACGGTATAGAAAATCCCTTTTCATGTGACAGATGGGGGTGTAGCACTTGGGGACATGGGTTAGTGCTGAGCGTGGCAGCTCTGGAGGAACGGTTGGACTTGACAGTCTCAGGGAGCTGTTCCATCAGCAAGGGCCTGTGATTCCATGATTCCCTGAGGCCCGGCCGGGCACTGCCACGGCTCCCAGCGCCAGCTCGTGTTGCACCGCAGTGGGATGTGGCATTCGGAGGGGCTGGCACCCTCTGCTCTGCATGGCTCAGCTCCCCCAGCCAGGTCCAATTCTACCTGGCAGTTTCACCCTCTCCAGGTTCATTTTCCTAAGGACTGAAGGGCTGGCTCAGCTTGGCACAGCAGGATCCGCATGCACGGCGCGGCTGAAACGGCCGGGCTCTGCCCCGGGGGGCACTCGGGAATGCTCACACCAGAAGGTCCAGCCAAAGAGTGTCCCTGGGGCACTGAGAGGAGGCCAGAGGTGCCCAAAGCAGTGACCAAAACCAAGCAAAGCATCAAAAATACTGTTTAGACCTCAAACCAACCTGGTGGTGTTCCCTGAGGGGAAGGATTGGGGGTGCAGGTGCACAGGGAGTAACAGCCTGTGGGCAGCAGGCTTACTTAGGCCTGAATTCACCCCAAGCCCTGCCTTGTGAATCCCTGACCAAGGGGATTTAGCACAGAGTTTTCCAGAGAAAGCTGCTGTGCAGAAATCCGGGACAAAACCTGCCAGGTGCAGATTTCCCTGCTGCCCATGGTGTGGCCCATGCGGAGGCAGCTGTGCCCCGGCAGCCCATGGAGGGCACAGGGGGGGCAGAGATCCACCGGCAGCCCCTGAGGAGCCCTGCACGCTGAGCAGGGGGAGGCCGCAGAGAGGCTTTGAGCCCATGGGGAGCCCCTGCTCAGCAAAGTCCTGGCAGGCCCATAGAGCTGTGCAGGGAGGAGCTTTGCATGCTGAAGCAGGTTTGCTGCAAGGCCTTGTGAGCCTGTGGGGGACACAGGCTGGAGCAGGAGGGCCTGAAGGACTGACCCTGAGGAGGTGTGACCCACGTGGCAGCAGGTTGTGGAGAGCTGTTTCCCGTGGGATGGACTCCAGTTGGAGAAGTTCCTGGAGAACTGTCTCCCATGGTGGGGACCCCATGCTGGAGTAGGGCAAGGACTCCAACTCCTCGCCCTGAGCAGCAGCAGCAGCAACAATGTGGGATGAACTGACCAGAACCCAAATTCCTCTCTCCCTGTGCCTCTGGGGGAGACAAGGGAGACTTTGGGAAGGAGGGAGGGCTGGGAGAAAAGTGACTGTGAGATTTGTTTGGCTTCTCATGATGTTGCCCTGATGCTGGGAGTAATCAATTCCATCAATATCCAAAACTTGAGGCAGCTTTTCCCGTGATGGTGAAGGGGGAGGGATCTCTCCCTGTCCTTATCTCAAGCCAGGGACCCTTGGTTCTATTTTCTCTGCCCTGTCCAGGTGCAGAGGGCAGGGACAGAGCTGCTCTGGTGGGTACCTGGTGTTTGACCAGGGTCAACCCACTGCACACCTCCAGGCCTGGTGAGTCCACAACCTCTCTGGGCAACCTAGCCCAGTGCCCAGCCACACTTCAAGGCAAGAATTTCTTCCTAAGACCTCACTGAAACCTGCCCTCCCTCAGCTTCTGCAGCCTTCTGGTAACCCTCTGCTGCTGGGTACGGGGAGGCTGCTGGCATGTGTCCCCTCAGTTCTACAAGTTCTCTCCTCAAGTCCCACCAGTTGGTTTTCGGGGACATGGCAGAATGTAGGACCTTGGGCAGCCTGAGGCCAGGTCGTCAAGGAGCAGAGCAACGGAATCCTCTTGCCGCAGGTGACATCATAAAGGCAAGAACCAGAGGAAGCTGAGGCAGCTGCAGGGGCAGAGCCAACAGGAGGCAAGCACAGTGTGGCCTGTCCTCGTGCTTCCCTGTCGCTTCCCTCTTGCTGCCTTTTGGCAAGCGTGACCTTTGGAAGTCACCCTGCATCTTCTGCAGCCACCAGAGGAACACCAGGAAGAAATGGCTGCAATTTGCCCTGGGATCAGCCTTCCTCCCTGCAAGGTTCACAGACTGGCTGAGGTTGCTGAGCTGATCACCTCTGCTCTCTTCTCAGCCAGCCGCAGGGAAAAGCTGGCCCTGGCCTTGAAGAAGGAAGGCTACATCCCTAAACTCTTAGAGCTTTTCCAAGTCTGTGAGGAGTCACAGGTCAGCCTGGCCTTGCAGCATTTGTCAGCCATTATGCAAGGTATTCTGTGGCTTGACCAAGCCGCTGTGCTGGAGGTGCTGCTGTCGCAGGAGTGTATCATGGATGTGGTCGGTTGCCTCGAGCACAGCCCCTCTTTTGCAAAACCCAAATGGCGCGAGCAGCTCCTGCAGGGAACAACCAAGCTGAAGGAGCTTCTTCCCATCCGAGACCCTGAGCTCCAGCAAAAATTCCACCAGATGTACTGGGCACAGTGTATTCAGGCCATCATCTTGCCCAAGGCAGCTGGGGTAGGACAGGGTTCTCTGGCCAGCCTCACCTCCTTCATCAGCTGCAAGAGAGAGGAGATCTTCCATGTGTTGGAGGTAAGGGGCTTCTGACCTGCTCTCAATGGCTTGGGACATGGAGCTGGCGTTGCCAAGGGATCGCCATTTATCAGACCTGCTTGCATGTGCACAGGATGTGAATGATCCTGTTATGAATAAGGGGTGGTGACTGGCTCATGCAAATGAGGAAGAGTTGCTGAGTATGACGGGGAGAAGTTCTGTTAAGGTTTACAGTTCTTTTAGCACGTACTTTTGTTGTTCCAGTGTGGTTTTGAACCCTTGTCTGTTCTCCCTTCAGTGCTCCCTCCCCTGCTGTGGTCACTGCCCGGCAGCTCGGGCTGACAGGGCTGTACAGACGTGTGGGGCAGGAGTTCATTTGCCCCCTGGAGGAGGCACAGGGACTGGGGGACACTTGTTGCTGGGAGGCCGGGCAGGGTAACATGGCACCACCAATCAGGATACGGGAAGGGCTCCACCAATGAAATGCACGGAAGGACTGATTGACAGGCCTCGGGAGGAGCCAAGTCTCCATAGGTGGGTAAGCCTCCAGGCTGTGGGCGGGGCCACAAGGACAGCTAAGGAGTGCTCATGAATATTAATGAGGCAGACACAACCTCGAGTGTCTAGAAGGCAGAGACACCATTTTGTGAGCCTCAGCCTGTGGTGGGCAGGAGGAGTCCCATGAAGCTCCCAGTGCTGTTTCCCCCTTTGCTTTGTCATTTTAACGGGTTCAAATTAAATTTTATTTACTTATTCCTGCCTGGGTTTTGAGTCACTTATAACAATCCTGCTTCTTTCTCCTCCCTTGGATTACGTAGATTAGGAAAGGGAAGAGCTCAGGGAAAGACCTAAGAATCCTGAATGGGCTGTCAAGAGTTTCAAGTTCTTCTCTTTGATAGCCAAGCAACAGATTGCTTTGGAGCTGGATTGTGGGGGGGCTGGGGAACAAGCAGCTTTTGGGATTCCCTCTTAGGGCCAGGTGCAATGTCTGTGGAGCTCATTCCGAACCTGAGATGCCAAAGAGCAGGCTCAGGGAGAAAGAACGCTGCCAGTGCTGCTTCCCATGGGAAGGACTGCTGAGAAATATGGGGACGCAGAAAGCGTCCAAAGCCTTGAGAGATGATGGTGATTATGTTCAGCTTGGTTTTCTTGTCCCTTTGGAGGCTTAAGCAAAGGGGGAACTGACGTTTTTGGCCAGAAGGGAGGTCTTGTCCTAGAGGTCCTGAAGTCTCTCTTGGGACTTGAGAGGCTGTGACTGTGCCAAGCCAAGGCTGGGACAGAAGTGCAGAGCAGAGCATCTGCAAAGGGAGAACTGGTTTGAGTGCCAGGAAGGGCAACCAGGACGTGGCTGCAGCCAGCTGGGAACCTGTTCATCTGTCCCCCCTTGCCTGGGGGGCCTGAAAAGATGTTTTGCAGGGTTGCAGCTGGACAGGAGGGAAAGGGATCTCTGTGGGATGTTCTCAGGGCAAGAGGAACAGGGCAGGTGCCCCATGGGACAAGCTGTGTCTTGGCTGGCTCTTGGGAACTCCACTTTCTGGGAGCCTCCCCTGGGCTCAGCTTCCCCTGCTCTGCGCTTCTGCCCCTGCTTCTGCTGCACACGGGCACTGCTAAAACAATGCCCTGGGAAGGAAAGATCCTGCGGGATCTGCGTGCTCTGGCACTGGTCTTTGTTGGGCTACAATGAATGGAGGGGTGGACAGTTGGGCTTGCAGTAGTGGGGGATCCTCTCCAGATGGAAGTTCTGCCTTGTTCTGCCTTTGCAGAGGGCCCGTGTCAATTGTGTTCCTTTTGTGTGTTCTGCAGAAAGACCAGAAATTCTGGTCAGAAGTTCTGGCCCAGTTAACAGCTGGAGCTACAGGTGCCCACCAGCGATGGGAATTGGTGAGTCAGTGCTTGCGGGCTTGGAAGGAGAAGGATGAACGAGGAAAAGGGAAACTGTTCTTGAGGCTTTCTGCACTCCTTGAGGTCTTTCTGGAACCCGGCAATCCTTGCCAGTGCAGCTCAATCTTCATTTAAGTCCTCACTTAAGGAAAGATTTGTGGCAACATAAGCTCTGATTTCTTTGTTGTAAATCAGGATTTCCTTGTGTAGAAAGGACAAGCATGGAAGCGACACCCTTGACTTCAAGCTCTGTTTTCTTCCCAGAATGTTTCAGCATCCCAGAGAACTTGATTTCTGTATCTGAGGTCTTTCTGAGGTCAAGGCCAAGTGACGGATTTCTTCTTTCTCTGTGTGTTTCCTTTCCGTGGCTTTGCTTTGTTCATGGTGGCAAAGCTTGGAGGAGACACCACAAGAAGAAGACCATTGCCTAGGAAGGTCCAACCAGGACTCCAACTCTGCTAGAAATTGTAACCCTTCCCTCCTTTCAGAGAGTTTTCTTACTCTAAGACAACAGAAATTCTTTTTTGTATGCAACAGGTGACCTTTTTGAAGGACTTCTGTGCCTCTTCCCTCGTGTTTCACCAGAACAGAGAGGCATTTTTACAAAGCTTGGCTAAGCTGGGACTTCTTCCTGCTCTTGAAATTCTACTGGTAAGTGAAAACTTCCAGCTGCTTTTCCTCAAAGCAGGAAAGGCCAGACCCAGTGGCGCACTCATTGGACCTGCTGAGCACTTGTGTGTCCCTTTGCTCGCATACCTTGGCTCTGCTGAGAGTGGAAGTGGATTGGACCAGCCACAAGCCCAAAGTTACCACAGCTCTTGCAAGCACCTGCCTGGGTTGCCCCGATTCTTGTGACTCTGCACCAGGGGCAAATTCTGTGCTCAGCGCAGTCCTTGGGACAAGGCAGAGTTAGGATGGAGAGAGACTTTGCCACGGGGCAGCTGCACTGGTGTTTTCCTGGGGCTCTTGTGGTTGTGCTTGGACTGGGGCCACAGAAATCTTTTTAGCTCCTCTGGAGCTGTTGGCTCATTCCTTCCCAGAAGATCCTGTCATGGTGGCAGCAGATTCCTCTGTCCTGAGCAGCAATGGGAAACCACAATTTTGTCCCTCCTTTGGCTGTAGCAGCTGTTGCCACCTGACTCATTGCAATCCAGGGTCAGTGCTGCTGTTCGTCACAAACACCACATTCCAGGGTGTTTCTCTGCTGCAGGAACAAGCTGGGAACTGAGCAAGGCACAGCATTGCCAGCAAAACATTTGTTCTGCCCCGCTCAGCTTGGCACCTTTAGGGGAAGGTTGGTTGAGTCCCTCGCAGCCCTGGGTGGGAGAAACATTCACATTCCCAGGAAGTTCAAGAACAACCTTTGACTTGCAAGCTTGAGAACATGAAGGCAGAATGAGGCACTTGCCAAGTTTTTAAACAACATCCAGGCAGAGGAAGGCCCTTCATAAACTTGACCTTGGTAAACTTCAGCTTAACCACCTTTAACTTACCCACACAACAAGGCAGGGACTGGAGTTGTTTAGTCGGGCTTACAGTCCATTTTGATGCGAAGAAGTGAGGAGAAGAAAGAGACAGATTGACTTGTACAATTGGTCCTTCAGTACAAAATGAATCAGTTGTGGGTCACAGGTACAGAAGATCAGTGTCTCAGTTATTCCAGCCAGGAAGTGGCACGATGGGAATTGTTCCTGCTTAAATGAGGACCCACAGATTCCAGAAAGCCCCTTCTAAAGGGGGAAAAGAGTGGGCAAAAGGGGTTGCTGGTTTATTGTTGCTTCTCTGGAACCATTTTACTGTGTTTCTCAGAGAAACTTGGGGAATGAAACCTTCCCAAAACCTTTCACTCCCTTTTCTTTGCAGCTTTACCTGATGAGAAACAGCAAACCTGATTTACCAGACCAAATTAATCTCTTTTTTTCTTAGGGAATGGATGATCTGCAAGTGGCATCTGCTGCCACAGACATCCTGTCTTATCTTGTCAACTTTTGTCCATTCCTGGTCCAAGAATTTGTCATGCAAGAGGCCCAGCAGAGACACCACGTAAGTAAAAGTGGTTTGCAAGTGCTTGGATAGACCAGTCTTAGGGCAAACGGGAAACAAACCAGCCAAACAAGATCTCAATTTTTCTATTTCGTTTTCATTGTTATTAAAAGAAACAAACCAAACTGATAAAAACCAGGAAACCCATTGCACTCTAGTTATTTGGGGCTTACTTTGTCTGGGTTTTTTGCAGGGCACTGACCTCATCTGTGTGCTCATGAAGCAGATGATCTGCTGTCCTGCTGCTGCACTTGGAGTAGCTGATCAGGTCATGGAGCTGTTGCAGACACTGCTTGATCCAGGGAATCTGCTGGCCACAGCTGAGGTAAGAGAATGCAAAGGGCTGAGGACTCTTTGTCTGCCTCAGCCCAGAGAAACCCTGATCTGCTCGAGTGCTCTTCTTGTGGGCCCAGCATCTAAACAGCTTGGGCTTGGGGTTAGTGCTTGGCTGTGCTTTGTTCTCTGAGGCCAAGGCTGTGTCTGGGGCACTGTGCCCACAGCTGTTCCCCCAAGCAAAGCTTCAGGGACACAGCACTGTCTGACCAGAGCTCCTGCTGCCTGTGGGAGACATCTGGCAGCAGCAGAGTCTAGGAGAGGCCCTGGCACCCCCAGTCCACAGGTTCATCCCTTGGAATGGACAGGAATACTTGGGAAACGGTTGGCAGGTTGTCATGATGCAATGACTGCGTTGTAGAAAACTTGAAGAACACTTTGTCAAGCCTTGGGAGTCATGGATTGCCATGATAGATTGGCATGCCTGGTGGGGATTCTCTTGGGGATAGCAGGGTGGGCTGGATGTCTCTCAGATTTCCTCCCAAAGAAAGAAATGGCTCTTTGTGCAGGGAACACCTGTATGCTTCAGGCCCCACCAGAGAGATACAGGCAGAGCTGTTGGAGCCAAGGGAATTCTTTGTAGGCTGTTTCTGCTGGCATTGTGCTTTCTGATTGGGAAGGTCTCTGCCAAGGCCAGGATGTAATGAAGCCATTTTCTCCCTTAGGTATCCAAAATACTCGGATTTTTCAATTCCTTTTACACGCGCTGTCTTCCCGTTCTGACTGCGCCACTTCTGGCCAGTGCAGCAAAAGGTACGTGGGAAATAGCAAAGGAGGATTTTTCCTTGTTTTCCCCCTGTGGAGGCTTGTAGTGTCTGGAAGGGACTGGCAGGTGTGCTCCCAGTGATCAGCTGGTCAGGCCAGCTGGGAATACACTTGAGGAAAAAGGCTGCTCCCCAGGGACAGGAGTTCTGCAGGCAGCACTTTTCAGTCCCTTCTTCCCCTCCCTGACGTGGCTTCCAGCTGTGCTTTGTAGCAGATGGACCTCCTGGAGGAGGGTTGTTCATGGTGGAGGAGTTGGACTTGGATGCTTTCTAAGATTTGCTTCAAGGGCCAAAGAAGTCACCATTGTGTTGGTTGTTTTGTTCTCCCCCGAAGTTCTGCCTCCTAAAGCAACCCAGGATGGCCAAAGTCCACTAAAACCATGTCAGGACCTGCAGTAGCACCTCAGCTGGGTGGACAGCACAGGACTTTTTTCTTTTTTCTTTTTTGCCCCTTGAAGGCATTCTTTTCCTTGCAGATGATTATGAAACGGCACAAGTCCTGGCCTTAATTTTGGAGCTGCTGAGTTTTTGTGTGACACGACACAAGGAGCACATGAGGGGTTACATCCTCCGCTGGGATTTGCTAAGAAGAGTCCTCCTCTTGATCAATTCCAAACACACATTTCTGGCCTTGGGTGAGTAGCCTTTGGCATCTCCTTCTTCCAAGCTTAGCATGTCCTGGGTGGAAGGTGTTCTACGGGACACTTGAACTCAGGATTCGTGGGAAGGGATGGGAATGAATTTCTGGAGTGCAGCCCTGGCCTGTGGCTCTGGAATCCTTGCATTTTTCTCTTCACAAAGGTGCTCTGCACTTCCTGAGGACGATCATTGCCCTGAAGGATGAGCTTTATACCCGTTACATCATCCAGGGGAACCTTTTGGCCCCCCTTGTGCAAGTTCTGCTGGAGAATGGAGCCATGTACAACCTGCTCCACTGGGCTGTGCTGGCGCTGTTTGAGTTCCTCAGACTGGTGAGTTCAGCAGCAGCTTCAGCTCAGACACGCCCGTGGCCTCTCAGCTCAGCAGGCCCGGTGCAGCCTCCCACTTCAGGGCAAGTGTCACCAACAGCCTCGGGTCACTCTGACTCTGGTGTCCCTTGCCATGGGAACATGAACCATTCTCTCCAGATCTCAGCTCTTGGCTTCAGGATCAATGTGAATTGCTTCACACTTGCTCCAGACCAAAAGTGTTTTGGCTCTGGCCAAGTTCCTTTGCAAAGGGAACTCGGAAGCTTTCTGAACTGTGGCCTGTGACCACTGGAGACTTGAGACCGTGTTTTGTTCCTCTGCAGGAAGACTGTAAGTCCCTGGTTACCCATGTTGTCGAGAACTTCTATCCTGCACTGGAGTCCATCACCTATGTGCAGACATTCCAGGGACTGAAGAGGAAATATGAGAGAGACAAGCACCGACAAAAGCAGAGTGTGCAGAGGTAGGCCCCAGTCTCTGTGCTGGGAACCTGGCAGGGACTGCCCTAGGGTAGGGCTGCTCCTCCCTTTTCTCTTTGCCAGAGGGCAGCAGGAGTAGGTGGCTGGCACTGACTTCGTCATTCCTTCTGGAGGAAAACTCCAGGAGGAGAGGAGACTGCCCCTGCCTTTCCTTGCAGCCCCCTGGAGTAGAGCTGCTCTTGCTCAGGACATTCCTTGCTCCTCTCAGAAAGCCCTGAGCTTCCCCAGAGCAGAATCTTGCTCTGTCCCTCCGAGGGAGGATTCAGCTTGCCTGGGCCTCAGCCAAGGGCTGCTCTGTTTTCCAGTGAGGACACAAGAGCCCACAGAGCTGGATTGCCTTCCCAAATGGGCCCCGCTCCCTCCAAACTCTGCAAGCCATTGCTGATTCTGGCTTAGTTGGAAGCAGCACCAAAGCTGGAGTCACTTGTCCTGTCTCTCTACAGGGTCCCATCCTTCTTGGGCAGAGGTGCAAGAGCCTCAGAGCAGAAAGAACAAATTATCATCGCTGTAGCCCAAGGGGGGGCAGCTCAGACAGCACCAACGAGCTTCACAGGCTCCTCTTCAAAGAAGTCAACCCCGTGCCCACTGCTGAGGGCCCCCAAGGTGGGAGAACTGGGCTGAGCTGCTGCTCTGGCCAGGGACAGTGGAGCTGCCGTGCCAGGCCTGGCCCAGGGCAATGCAGCATGGGCAGCAACAGCCTGTGGGCTTGCAGGGGGGCTTAGTTAGGGCTCGGTTCACCCAAGCCCTGCCCAGGGACGCCCTGACTGCTGGGGGGGAGGTCTGAAGAAAGGATGGGCTGGCCCTGGAGTCTGGTGATGACCTGGTGGCACAGTCTGAGCTTTCATCTTCTGCATCCCTGAACTGGGGCCACTCCTTGGCTCTTGCCCTGCCCGCTTGCTGATCTGGCTGGGGCCTGGACAGAGGACATGGCATTTGGGTGTACAAAAATTGCACCTTTCTAAGTATTCTTTCAACATGACATGAGAATTTCCTTTTTCCTTTTTCTGTTTGGCAGAGACATCACCTGGTAGAGTCTGACAAGGATCAAGAGGAGGTAGTTCCAAAGAAAAGACTGCGTCTGGCCTAAGGAAGGAAACCCACATTTTGGGGCCTGCAGGCTGTAAATAGTTGGATGTTAAATAGTTGTAGTTTGTAATAGGTTTAGATGTTGTTAAGGGATTTGCTGTTCTCTGTATATAGACAAGTAGATCTAGTTTGTTCAAGAAGGAAAAGTTTGTTTTCTGTTCAAGTTCCCAATAAAATTGTTTGATTCAAAGATTAAGGCTGAGCTGTAAAATTCTGGAATTGACATTGGACTCTCTAATTGTAGAAGATGTATTATTGACAAATGCACCTGGGATAAAATGTTTTATGGAACTGGAAATGGGTATGTTTGCCTGTTTTCCTGGGAGTTCCTGAACAGTGCGGTCAGCCATGGAATGCCATGGGGAACGGGGGACCTCTCCTGGTCTCATTTCCAGTCTCCCCAAGCCAAACCAGGAGAGGATTCCAAAAGATTTCTGTGAACCTTCACGGGAATTGCTGGTGTTATAAACGACTCAAACCCTTGGCGGGAATGAGTAAATAAAATTTAATTTGAACCCGTTAAAATGACAAAGCGAAGGGGGAAACAGCACTGGGAGCTTCATGGGACTCCTCCTGCCCACCACAGGCTGAGGCTCACAAAATGGTGTCTCTGCCTTCTAGACACTCGAGGTTGTGTCTGCCTCATTAATATTCATGAGCGCTCCGTAGCTGTCCTTCTGGCCCCGCCCACAGCCTGGAGGTTTACCCACCTATGGAGACTTGGCTCCTCCCGAGGCCTGTCAATCAGTCCTTCCGTGCATTTCATTGGTGGAGCCCTTCCCGTATCCTGATTGGTGGTGCCATGTTACCCTGCCCGGCCTCCCAGCAACAAGTGTCCCCCAGTCCCTGCGCCTCCTCCAGGGGGCAAATGAACTCCTGCCCCACACGTCTGTACAGCCCTGTCAGCCCGAGCTGCCGGGCAGTGACCACAGCAGGGGAGGGAGCACTGAAGGGAGAACAGACAAGGGTTCAAAACCACACTGGAACAACAAAAGTACGTGCTAAAAGAACTGTAAACCTTAACAGAACTTCTCCCCGTCACACTCAACAACTCTTCCTCATTTGCATGAGCCAATCACTACACCTTATTCATGAAACTGGGGACAGCCCCAGCTTGGCATCTCAGGCAATTCGTTTTGCATCAAGTTGTGTTTATAGCAAACTTGGACCTACAGGCTGGGAAACTGCCCCAAATGTCTGTCAGGTTATATAATCTCGTCTTCATATGGACATGACAGCTTGAGTCCAATGTGCTTCTGTTTCACAAAAAACAGAAACAGTGGCACAGATTTGCAGGTGTTTAGGGATGGCTGCTGGTGTGGGTCACAGCCAGTTCTCCAGAGATGTGGCTGTACAAGACTTCTTGATATTTGGTAGCTCAGTCTGATGTCCAGGAGTCCTGGGAAGAGGCAGAAATCTCTTCAAATATGCCGGAGTCAAGTTCCTGTCAGGACAAGAAAAGGCCTGGTTTCAAATGGCTGCTAGGCCCAGCCAGGCAGTTTTCACAGGAGTAGGGCCTGCTTTTGGCAGCTGTGCAAACAGGGTGGGCTCTCTCCTGTTCCCACAGCTCAGGCAGGAAAGGGCTCCCAGAACCCGAAGTTGAACTGCCAAGTTGGCTGTGCCCACAGCTCTGGGCCAGGCGTCCAGCTCACACCAGCCTGGCTTCCAGCCCCAAGGAATTCCATTCTGGAAGCAGAAGGGGAAAAGCAGCTGAAGGCCTGCTCCAGAACAGACCCAGTACGCCCATCATCAGAAAGAACCGATCCTGCTGGGAAGAGACAGGCTGGGGGATGAAGGCACTGAGAGCAGCCCTGAGGGAAGGGACTTGTGGGTGCCTGGTGGGTGAGATGAGGACATGGCCCATCCACGTGCCAGCACCCAGAGAGAAACAAACCCCCTGTGAGAAACAATGCTTACTTTTAAATTTTTCAAAGGTTTATTAAACCTTAACAAAACACAACAAAGGACTGAATGAGGAAAAAAGACAGCACTGGGAGCATGGAGTTAGAGTGTCATGTGCTCACCTACAAAACAGCTGCTCTGCCTTTTATACCTTTGGTGTTGCATCAGTGTGGGCATCGGCCTGGCAGAGGGACAGGGCCAGCCAGATCTCACCCCTGGCAAGCCCTGGGAGGCATTTGTTTAACTTAAGGTGAGACAGAGATCTCCTCCCAGGTGACTTTGCTGTTATTATGTTAATGAACCCAAGTTCTGCTCCCCTATTGGTTGTCAATGTTCCATTTTCAGTCATGTCTCTAGAACCCTCTACTCTCAAGCTTATATATTGCCACTCCCCGCCCCCTCATTTCTGGTCTTTGGTGTTTCATCCTTACAGCGTGCGATTTCTGGGCACTGTCCCTATTTTATTTTCCTATTAAAGTGAGTTTTCTTTTTCAAACACACCATCACACCCGCTCCTTCTTCAGCACGACATTTGCCCTGAATATCAGGGAACCTAAAAGACGTGTTGCAGCCACCCTCACTGTGACACATCAGGTAACCATGGCCCCTCCCAAAGTCTGCCAATCTACTCTTCTTTGCCATCCATTGATGGAGACTGCTTTCTTGCAACTTGATTGGAGCTCAGGTGTTGCCGTGCCGTGCCTCCTAGTAACAAGCCTTCCCTCCTCACAAATACTTGATGCAAGGGGCACAGGTACACGCCCTCCCTCCACATGTCCGACTACAAAGGCAGTCCCTTGGCAACCATAAGGGAGGGGGGAGTGGGGGGAAGGGGACTATGGGGAGAACGACAAATCACAATAATATAACTAGACATCAATAAAACTTCTCTTAATATATACATCGTATTCATCCTTAATTGCAAGAGCCAACCATTGCATTACCCCTGTGTGCTGGGTCAATCCCCTGGCATGGGCAGCGGAGGAAGAGGGGATTCTGCCCCTCTGCCCTGCTCAGGTGAGACCCCACCCACAGAGTTGCTTCCCACCCTGGGGTCCATCACAGGAAGAACTTGAAGCTGTTGCAGCAATCCAGAGGAGCCCACAGAGATGACTTTGAGAGTTAAGGAAAGGCTGAGAGAATTGCTATTGTTCAGACTGGAATATCGAAGGCCTTGTGGTAGCCTAATTGCAATCTTCCAGTACCTGAACAGAACTGTTACGAAGAAAAAATTAATGTTCAAACCGCAGGAGGATTCATCTTCCTTGTTTATGCACTTTCCTGTTCTTGTTCCAACCCCAGTTCAAGCCCCTAGTTGATGTACTTACCCTTTGCAATTCCAAGAGTTCATTGATAAAAAATTCTCACCTGTTTTATCTGTTTTATCCCCCTACCTTTAGTCCTCTGTACCCCTTTGTCCCCTCCTAACTTGTCGGGTAATCCAGCCGCTGCTCCCCAGGACGAAATTCCGGATTTCCCATAAGGACTTGCGCATGCATGCATATTAAAGTCATATTGTCACCCAGGAATAAAACAGTCCTAGACAACAAGTCACTTCAAGAAGAATAAAAGACCCCACACCATGAGGACAGCAAGGACCTAGGGAGATTAAATATGCCGGCTTCAGCCCAACAAGTGAGTCACCATAACCTAATAGCACCAAGCAAGAGGACCCCCCCCCGGATCACTGAGCCAGTATCAGGTCTCTGGACGATCCCTGTGAGGACAGAGGCTCCAGCCCTGCCGGTGATGACAGGCCTGTGTGATCCTCCTCCTGGACGTTGACCATTGGGAGCAGCAGCAGCAGCGTGCCCTCTGAGCCCCCACCTCTGGGCCCCTCTCTAACAAAGGCTTAAAAAAGGAGCAGAAGGTCTCCTGGCCCTTTTCTTTACTGCAATTTGGAGACTTGTCCGGGATCTGACTGTGCCCACAAGGACTGAGACGGACTGGCCACCCACTTTGGAGCTTCATGGGACAGCTGGCGATCCCCGGACTGGAGGGCAGCCTAGAGGGAGTCGACAGCAAGGAGCGCTGGACTGGGTAAGAACCTCCGGTGGTGGGATCGGTCAGAAGGCGTGCGAGTGGCTGTGTGCGTGAGACAGGGGCCAGCAGCTCGGACCCCCAAGGCAAATGTGAACCCCCTAGTACCATGGTTCCGGACTCCCGTGAGGGGGGCGGCTGGGAACGGGGGGAAGCGAGTGAGGCCCAAGTAGGGCCCAGAGGAACGCGTGGAGACGCCTCTTGGGGGGGTTTCGAAGGGCAGCGTGTAAGCGACTGCCGACGACTAAGAGACCCCTTGAAAGCACCGGGATAGGGAGGGAGAATCCGGACCCCTAGGAACCGAATCCCGGGATTAGGCACAGGGAGGAAGCGAAGTCAGGACCTGTCCTTAGGAGGGAGGGCGAGGTGGGGAGGACTTCACAGTTTCCGTTGGGACCTGGCCTTTAGGTTGAGACCCAGGGTACTGGGAGGGGATAGTACTTAACCCGTTGGGACCAAACCCTGGCACCTCGGGTGAAGGGGATAAGGGTGTGGGGGAGAGATTAGCTCATCGGGACCCCCACCAAACTCCCTAATGGGATAAAGGTAGAGGTAGGGGGCTAACAGGTAAGGCCCCACGAGGACCTTACCAAACTCCCCA
>VXBN01012303.1:0-14917 GCA_013397395.1 Sinosuthora webbiana
AAAAAAGAAACAGCCTGTTCAAACAATCGCTGTCAAAAGATTCTGGGGTGTGGGAGGAGGGAACCTAGACCATCTTCTTTATAAATCAGTTCCTCACAGCCAGTTCCTCTTGCAGGATGAGTCCTTTGCATCTGATCAGAGTCATTTTTGTAATGAGCAGATTTTCCTGGCTTTCTTTTCAAATAAAATGTTAAAAGCAGCAGTGTTTGGACAGCAGATTGTTCTGTTAAACTTTTCCTATCTTCTCACTGTATCCAGAAATGCTCCTTCCTAGCAGCAGTAGTAGCTTTTCTCCATTTTGTTTTTTCTGCAACATTCTGTACAAAAATGTGCTGTAATTGTGCGTTAGGCCTGGATTTGGCATAAAAGATGAGTTCCCTCTTTACTCTCTTTCATGAAACTACTCTGTAGAGCTTTCTCCACGCCCTGTATCCCTCTTCACCTTTTGTATTTAATTTTAAAGTCAGTGTACTTCAAGAAAGCTGGATGCAAGATAGATACTATATTAAAATGTAATGTTATTTAAGATGTAATAAAGCAGTTTGACATGAGTTTGGACTGATCTGTTTTGCAGCTTATTGTTCAACATGCAGAACGTCTTCTGAGTGGTGAAATGAGCACACAGGAGGAGGGAATGCTGTCCCCAGAGAAATGGTTTGGTGGTTTTAAATGGTTAATGGTCAGTTGTTGGGCAGGGTATGCACTTAGCTCTCAATTCAGAGAGCCAGTGAGGTTCATGAGGTGCACGTCACAAAAACTCTTTGTGCCATAGGAGTGGAGCACCTGAAGTAGGAAATCAAAGCAAAATGCTGAGTAACTTCTTTTAAAACTTTTGTGTCCTTTACTAGGGAAAGAATTGAGTGGAACATCTCTGTGTTCCTGCCACGTGAGGATCTGGCCACAGCAGCTCTGTTGGCACTGGTAGATTGACAGGGTAAGAAGTCATTTTCATGCTCAGTAAGAACAAAGTCTCCATGAGGCAGAATTTTATCTAAAAAGAAAAAAAACTTACTAATTATTTTATACCCAGAGAAGCAGATTCCTGAAGTGAGGTGTTAAAAAGCAGTTGGTTTGACAATTCGGTATGGGTTGACTTGAGGGTTTTGTGGTTTTAGTGGGTGTGAAGTCCCCATCTCTTGTTCTGACCTAAACAAAAATGAATTTTCCCTCATTTCACATCAACCAAGAGAAGTTCCAAGGCCATGGCTTGGTCTCATACCAAACATGGGAATTCTCAGCCTCAGTGCAGAGGTTTTTAAAAGCTGGGAATATGGAAAATCCACTGGTGACATCATTTAACCAGCAGCCATTACCTGACTGAGCACTGGGCTTTGGGCTGCAGGGGACTGGTAAGTAGCTCGTGGCTAGAAATGCTTCAGTTTGGGAATTCAGATTCAGTGGTTTCCAATTCCAAATGCTGTAGCTGTGGGGTGTCCACTCACGTGGAATATTTTCTATTCCAAAGGCTGTTTCATGTGTGATTCTGTGTGCTCTGTAATAAAATCAACGATCTGTCTCACCTTCCTTAATCCACGTTTTAAATTTCCGGGTCCTGCCCTGTGCTGGCAACAAAACCCCTGCCAAGACAGTGATTTGTGTCAGGAGGCTGATGTGCAGCCCCTTGGGATTTATTTGAAATGCAAACAGTTGCAGTTGCCTCTTACTGCTCATATTTTTGTTTTAAATAGGAAATTTTATTTGATTTAAACATCTGTCGTCGTGTGTTTAGTTATTCAGACTTTCTGCTGGAGGAAAATGGGTGTGCAAAGGGAGCAGCTCTGAAGTCTTGAGTCTGGGCCAAAACTTCTAAGTTTTGAATGCCTTTGATTTTAGGATATACCCAAATCAAAATCATTTATGTAATCTTACCTACAAGCTCCTCCTGTGGGCTTTGAAAAGGTTCTGAGTTGGAGATAGATGTGGGATGGGAAAGAGCAGATTTCCCCCAGCTGCTGGTGAGTTTCTGGTTCTAATTTCTTATTTCTGGTTCTGATTCCACGACCTGAGAAGACAAATCTGTGAGAATGGGATTGGAATCCTCTCACGGAGTTTCAGGGAAGGGGTTGGAGGAAGAGATCAGATTTCTTAATCCCAGGACCTTGAGTGAAGACCTTTAGCATTTTCTGTGCCCCTCAAGGCTTTTAATTTCTTCATGAATTAAATAAAAGATCTGAAGCTCTACTACTAGCAGGAAAAAAAAAAATCGAGTTGGGCATTCTGCCTTTTGACCATGAAGTCCCCTGGAGTGTTTTAAATCAGCTGTGAAACACACTTAAAATGACTGACTGAATCATGCCCTATAGGAGCTAAAAATAGAATAATCTGGTTTCTGGGAAGTGGCAGAGTAAATAAAGAATAATAAAACCTGTCACTCGTGCTGAGCTCTGTGCGCCTTGGTCTGCAGCAAGGCAGGATCCTGGGAGGTTTTATGATTAACACTTTTTAGTGTAGGTGTAGCCATGAATTCAGATTGGAGGGGAAGGAATAAAAGAAGTGGCTGATGAACAAGTTCTAACAGCAGCTGGCTATTTTTGCATGGTGCTGTTCTCTTCATGTCATTTCTGAGAGTCTGCCTCTGCTTTAACCATCAGACCACTCAAGAATGTGTTGGTTTTCTTACATTGCATTCCAATGTGTAGGAATTCTCCTGAAGTCCGTGGAAAGTTGGATTTGTTCTGTTTCAGGGTTGTATGAGGAAGTTTGGGGAAATAAACCCCCAGATCTCAGTTTTCCCTCTTGCAGAACAAGGATGTATTTCCCTGTCCCTGCTGCCGGGAATGGCCCTGGCACACGGCAGTTCCCAGAGGTGGCAGCAGACATCTGCTCTCCTGCAGCCCTCGGATGTGCTCTTTCCTCGCTGATTTAAACATCACTGCTTTGGTCTCTTTTATCTGGTGAGTGAGTTAAAAAATCCCTGCTCTGTCTCCTGCTCTTTTCCTGACCACTCCTGTCCTCAGTGCCCCTCTGAGCCTGAGCTGCTGCTCACTGGGAATCCCTCATCCCTCCCTGGGGCTGGGAGAGCCAGGGCTTTGAGCCCGACCTGCCTGGCTGCTGATCCAGCCTAAACTGCCCGGGTTAAAGCCTCTCTGCAGGAAATGCTGCCGGGACAATCTGCAGTTCCCGTTTCCTGGCAGGAGATGGAACATGACTGGCACATTCCTGGCCTGGCCACAGGGCCACAGTTGGAGCTGGGCTCTGCCTGCTTGGTCTGTAACCTGACAAGGGGAGAATTTCTTCCTGTAGCCCTCACTCTGTGGGTTAAATCAATTCAGTGCAAGCAGGAAACCTTCAAATATTGATCGGTTTTGAGGTCCCAGATCAGGAGTTGATGCTTCCTTTTGGTAATCTGGGTTTATTCAAAGTGAGTTCGTTAAAGGAAAGCCAAGTTGAATCACTCTTGAAACTGCTCAGCTTTTTCTTCTTGTATCAATACTGTAGAGTGTCTAAAAAACTAAATAATAAATTATAAACTAAATTATAATAAAGCAAATAATAAACTAAAGTATTTTTAAATAAGGGGTGGTAGCTGCATTGGTAAAATTATCCAGTATTTCACTTAGCTGGGAAAACCAGAAGCCATAGAAATGTGAATAAAAACAGAGTGAACTTCTCATTGTTCAGAGAGCTGGCTGCTCCAAACTCGCCCTTTAGGAACACAGGCCCTGCTCAATACTCATTCAAGCAATTCCTGGCTTGACCCAAGACAATTTTGTCATAAAACAGAACAAAGAGAATTCTTCCTGCTTTAATTATTCATAAGCCATTTGCTCTGGCTGAGTGCAGCGAGACGTGATTGACCCTGAGAGGGGCTCGTCTGGGGAGCTGGAAGTGCAAAATGAAAAGTTTATTTGATGTAACAGATTTTTTTAAATGGCAAATAGATGAGGGAGGGGGGGAAAGTCCGTTTAAAAGGGTGGGAAAAGGAGAGGATGGGAAAACGCCGAGTTCCCAGGACCGTCGTGTGGCAGCACAGACAGCGCAGCTCCATCTGCTGGTGCAAAGCCCGTGAAAGGGGCGGTCAGTGCGGGGAAAACCGTGTGTGACAGAGCAGCCTGCGCTGGCTTTGGCTGCATTCCGTGCTCCTGCACATGGAACCCCTCCTTCCTGCATCTCCAGGGTCCATTGACTGCGCTCAGATTTTTCCATGAGGCTTTGCAAACAAAACAAGCTTTTCCCAATGTTTGCTTGTGGGGGGGATTTTTCTTTCCCAGTGTTTTGTGTAAAAACCTCAGCTGGTGAAGATGGAGGGGTTAAAAATGAGCCGGAGTTAACTGGAGCAGGAGCTCTTGGACAACCTCAAGTCTTATTCAGAAGGGATTCCCTGCATTTCTCTCCAGCCCCTCTCCCCCAGTATTCCTGAACTCCCTCTCACATTTTTTTGCCACGCTCTGTCACGGCCCTGATGAGAATCCCTGCTCTTCTCAGCCTCCCTCCTCTCCTTTGGGTAGGAATGGGGACCTGGAGTCGCTAATTAAGATCTTTTGATTGGCAGGGTGCTCATGCTGATCTCAGCCTGGTGCCCTGTGCTGTGGCAGGGAAGTCCCTCTGCAGTGGAAATCTGGATTTTGCTGTCACACACGCTCCTGCTGCACCCGAGAGAACCGTCACAAACATTCCAAACCCTCGTTTATAGAAGCAAACATGTTTAAGATGTATAGAATTCTAATATTTAGAGGTGGTTTTTTTTTTTCTCTTTTGCACAATCAGGGTTGCTGTTGAGTGAGGAGCAGTAGGCAGCAGCAGCTCCTTTCCTACCCTGGCTGGTGCTTGGCAGGGTGAGTCATCCTGGAAAACACGTAACTGCATATATTTATCTCAACTTCCATTGATTTTTCACCAGAGTTCCTTATCTTTGCTTTACTGGTTTACTTTCTGGGATATTGTAAGCAAAACTGAAAGGAGGTCCAGTGGGAATAATCATGTCTGATCCTTGGCTCCCTGGAGCTGCTGCTGAATCCAATGGGAAGAAGCAGGCAGGATTTAGAGTGAATGGGGGACAGCATCTGACGTTTAAAATTACTCAAGATTTGTAACTCTCAGTTATTTTGTTCTGCATTCTCTTTCACACAGAAGGTGCTCAGAATTCCCTGTTAGTACCTGAGGGCCTTTCTCTTCACCTTGGGAAGCCAAAGTTCATCCCCCCTTTCTGCCAATAGGAAAAAAAGAAATAATGATGATATTAGCTGGAGTTGAAGGTATCCCCTCCTGGAATCACCGAAAATTCAGCCTCAGGCTGATTGGTGTTTTTCTTGTGTTTAAGAATTTAACAATTCCTTCCACCCAGAAAGCAACAAAAAGCAGGTGAGCAGAGGAGTTGTGAGACACTAAGCTCTTAAGAGCAGCAGTTCCACTTTCCCTCTGGCCCCTCCAGGTTTTTTTTCCAGAGCCCAGGAGCTGTTAACTGCTGAAATAGCTGCTGTTCTTCGCCTGGTGGGGATCTGAGCCTTGAATGAACAATAAGTATTCAGGGAGTGACAGCTCTGGGAGTGATGGACACCAGTTTGCACTAATGAGAGATCTGGGAGCTTTGCCAAGGATGACTGCATCACTTAATTGAACAATTCTATATTTCATCTGCCTCTTGCATCAGACGTGTGTGTTTAACCCACTGCCTTCTGAAATCTTGGCAGATCTTGGCCCAGGTGACGAGAGCTGCCCAGGGAATGAGCTCTGAGTGAACTCCTAAGGAAATCCAGAGACCAAAGAACCTTCAGCACGGAGAAAAAATGAATGAGATTCACTGGCCAGGCTGGTGTCTGTCAGTGGCAGCTCTAAAAAGTGATTTTGGAATTAAAAAAATGATCCTTTTGAGCCGTTCTGTCTCCCACCCTCCCTCCTCCCAAGGCTTATTTCAATCAAGTGATAGCATCAGCCCTGGTGGCAGGAAATGGAGCAATTACAGATAGACCTCAAGGAACAGCTTATCAGAACTGAAGGTTAAACTTTCATAAGCAAAAGGATCATTCCTGTTCTTTGAAGCCTGTCACTGTTCTATCCACCAAGAGTAACTTAACCAGAAATACCAGATGGGAGCCTCTGACCTCAGCTCTGATCTGAAAGTGAAAGCTCCTCTTCGAGTTGTAGAGCCTGAATTAACAGGGCTAATTTATCTTTCTCCACTTAAAAAATATATAAATCCAGACTCTTGGGCCTGTTTTGTGGTGTGTCAGCTGTGTTCACCTTTAGAGTGCAAATTACCCTGTCAGGTCTTGGCACTTGAACCAGCCCCATCAATTAAAGTCTGGTGCATTCTGGATGGGAAACGGGCAGGTGAGGTTAGTGGTACCTCTGCCAAGAACTCCCAAACCCTGCTGTCCTCCTGTTGGTTCTGAAGAGCTGAACTTATTTATATGCTATTTCTAGTGCCTCACTGTTTGTATTTTGAATGGGAAGCAGCAGCATTGGCAATATTTGCCTTTGCAGGGCGAGGTGGTGTGCAAAGAAGCCCCTTCGCCTCAATAATTTTCTTTTTTTTTTTCAGAAATCCAGTAATTGTTAAACCCATTTGAACACCTTTGATAAAGCAATGCCTCCATGTCTGTCCAGCTAAAAAGGCAAAACCTCCCACAGCATCTCATCACATTCCTGTACCTGTAACACATCTGGGTGTGAGCCAGGGACAGCACAAATATTCTTAATTTTACAGTTTATTCTCACAGAGGCCATCTCAGGGGTTGTGTCTGGCCAAGTGTTCATGGGACACCCTCTGCAGTTTCAGCACAGGGATTTCTAAGCCAGTTCCTCCTCCTCAGTGCTGGTTTTTTGGGGGGTGGTTGAGAGGATTCAATCCCGTGCTGCATGGACACCCAGCCCTGTGGAGAGAGGCCAGACCATAAAACAATTGTCTGGGCTCTTTGAAAAGTTACATAACTGGGCAACAGCATCGCACGGGAAGGCGCCTTGGGTCTTCCCCCCTTGTCCCTCCTTGTCCATGTCACAAAGCCAGCAGCCTCCATCATTAATGCAGAGCTCTTCAGGGCCCAGTGGTGAGCAGTGCTGCTCAACTGAATTTTGTATCCCGGAGAGCTCAGATCCAGCCTGGGGATCCTGAGCGGGGCCGGTGCATTAAGCACTAACTCGCAGCAATTATTTAGGAGCTTTCCTTGCATGAGTGGTCAGGTGCTGGGAACATCGAATGCTGCTTTTTCTTGGGTTTTTAAATGACATTTGGGGGCTGATTTCCAGCCTCTAGTTATAACTATGTAATTAACAGTCAGCTTAATTATATCAAAATAATTTGATTTCCGGTCGCTCACGTTGAAATTTTGGGTTCGGTGGGATGTTTGACAGAATGTGCTTGAATTTCCTGATTTTATAGAAGGAAACAAATATGAGGTGTAAGGGAACAAGGCCCTAAAGTTCATCAGGAGATTTTTAGCTGTGGATTTTCCCCCGTGCTGGGACATTTTTAATGACACAGAACAGATGCTGCTCATCGATAACCGATCAATAACTGCTGTGTTTGATTCCTTTGGCGAGGTATCTTCCCAAAAAGGAGAGCGAAAACCGCACCAAATCCGCTGTGGTGCTGGATAATGGAACAAAATTCTCCTTTTTTTTCTGGAAAACGTGTCCCCGGGAGAGAAAACCGGGATGCGGCTTCTGCTGCCACCTGGTGCTGGCGCCCAGTTCGGCCGGGGAGCTGGTCCCAGTGATCCACGAGGCAAATGTAAGCTTCTTTAAATTAAAATTAAATTATTTGTAGCAGCAAAGATGCCCCCCGAAGCACGTTGTATTTCAGTGCTTTGGGGATGGACAGCTGCTCTTGTCAGGGAATTGTTACAGACAGTATTTCTGTAAAACCTGCAAAGCACCTCCTGCCACATCCTTCTGGCTCCTTTAGGTTTCACGGGGTGAAATGTGAATTTTCTGCACTCATTTATAGACATGAAGTCCGACGAGGAGGAATCATTTCTTCAGTACTAAAATCTTTACAGCCAATGTGTAAAGGAGTCACAAACCCGATTTTTTGTGTGTCCCAAACAGATCTAAAAATGACCTGCAGGGAGGGAATTGTCTGGGAAACACAAAACTGAGCTGACCTGGCCGTGCTCTCACAGAGGCGATGGGAACAGCGTTACTGATCTCAGGGGGAAAGTTCATCTTTGGTGTTTAAAAACCTTCTGAGCTTGATTAAAACCCTCTGAGCTTAATTAAAAGGCCGGGCGGGGAGCTTTGCCTGACGGCAGAGGCAGCAGAGGGCACTGCTGCCGTTCTCACCGCAGCTCCTCCCGGGCTTCCAGGATTTCAGAGAAACACGGAACGCGCTCAGGTCATCGAGTCCAGCCCCAGGACAGCCCAAGGAGCTCCCGGCCCTGTGTGGGGTTTGGAGCGGGGTTTAGGGCTCTGATGAGCCCCTTCTGTCCCACACTCAGGGTGTCCCTGCCCTGGGGACAGAGGGGTGACACTGTGTGTGTGCCATGGCTTGAGCATCTCTGCCCTGGGGGGTGACTGCACATGCCATGGATGTGACGGGGATAAAACCGAGCCTGAGGAATGTGTGACCTCCTCGGGATCCCCCAGTCCCTGTTTTCCTGGGGCTGGGAGTTGGCCGGACACGGATTTGTAGCCGTGACGTTGCTGACCTGGTTGCTGAGCGTTTTCTTTCACAACAGGAGGATGCTCGGGGACAAAACAGGAAGAGCAAAGCAGGATTCAGGATCGGCCTCAGCGCCTGGGAATCTCTGAGGGTGAGGAGGGAGCGCTGCCAGCGCTGGGAATGATGGAAAGTTTGTTGTCCGGCAGGACAGGGAGGGATTGGAAATTGCAGGGAACTAAAAGGTACCTGCTGGGCTCAGAAAAAGCAGAGTTTTTAAGGAAGAGGTAGTTAAGAAAGGGGAATGAGGTGGAGGCAGGTCTGCTGAGAGAGGGCAATGTGCCAAGGTGTTATTTTGGATGATACTTGGGTGATTTTTGGCAGTTTTTTTTTTTTAAAAATATCTGCCTGGCCACAGAATTAGGAACATCATCTGTGAATGAAGAGGGAGGGTAAATGGGTGTCTGAGTGTAGTTAGTAACCATGAGAACAAACCAGTCCTACTAGGCTGCTGCTTTTCTTTCTGGTACTTTTTCCTAATAAAATGTTTTGGGGAAAAGAGAGGCTTCACTGGGGGTCGCAGTTACTCTCAGCCTTCTGTCTGAGGCAGCAGGGCCAGTAATTTTACCCAGGCTATTGTAAATGCAGGTGCAGAGCTCCTGAGTGTGTCATTCTTTCATCTGAAAAATTACCCTGCTCTTTTCTATGAAGAAAAGGGATCATTTAACTACAGCGCAGGATGTTCTTTTAATACGGGGTGTTGGGGAGGTGTGTTTCCTTTTGTGCCGAGGCAAAGGGATATCTGCATCACCTTTCTGAGAATTAGAACAAAGGGGGTGAATGGGAAGGGTTTCAAATGCATCTGTGATCTGAGCATCTGCAAAATACAAGGGAGTTGAACACATGAAAAGAAGTTAATAATGCTGGGCTGTAGAGGATTCTGATGCAAATGAACCAGAAGTTGGCAGAGACCAGTCTCTTTTCATTTCTGTTTTTGACAGTCACAAGAGTGTGATGTAAGGCTCATATTCAGAATGGATCCTACCTTGTGCTGAAGCTTCTGGATTCCAGACTGATTTCCTCTGCATTTGTGTTGTTCTGATTATATCAACTGTTTTGCTGTTTCTGTTTTCAGAATTAGATTTAATTTTTCCCTTTGCAGAGACTTTTTCCAAGCCTTGATTCTGTCCCTTCAAGTCCATGTTGTGTTGGCACTGGCCTTAGTTTGACTGTCCTCTTGGTGAGAAGCTCCATCTGGTCCTCATCAGCAAATTGGATCCAGGCACTTACTTTGGAAGATCTTCCATCAAGATTTTGGGTTTCTCAACAAGAAAATTAATTTTTTTTCTTTTTTTTTTTTAAGTGTCGTGGTAATATCAAGTCACCAGTCGGAATTCTCTCTTGTTCTACCAAATAACCCCCAGGGCAGCACAAGCCTGAAGGTCAAAGGAATAAAGAGCCTCAATTACAAGAGGATGAGCAGCTTTTTTAATCCCTGGACTGTTTTGTGGGAGGTTTAACCAGTGTTTAATACAAGGCTGGAGTGTTTGATAAGCCAACGGCTGCAATAGAGCAGAGCCACACAGTGAGGTGATCCCAGTGACTTTGCTGATTAGGGACAACAAAGCCCTTAAAATTAAAACTGCAGTCTCAGGGCTGCAAGGAGATTTTTGGTAATGACCAAGCTGCAAAATTGGCGCCCCGGTGGCTCTGAGAGCAGAAACTGGCGTTAACTCCTGGTGAGTTAACAAGGATCAGGCTCCCTGCAGGATGGATGTGTTTGCAGTGCTCCAAGGATTCTGGTACATACTGAGCCAGCTGCTTTGGGATGAGGTTTTGCTGTGGCAGCAGCCTAGGAAAAAAAAAAGAATGATCCCCCCACTGTCTTTATTCCCTTTGGAACAAGAACAGGGTGTTTCACCCCTGTACAGAGCCTGCAGTGATAATCCTTTCCCTGGCCAGTAACGAAAACGGGGTTTGGCCGTTTCACTTTTCCTGTCACCTGTTGAGCTTGTGCCTGTTGCCATTTCAGCCCATTCCACAGCTGGCAGTGCCTGGTCACACGTGATAACCAAGAGGAATCCAGTGCAGAGGAACCATCTCACTCTGTCTGCCACTCCTCAGGCTGTTTTCAAAGCCTGGGCAGTTATGAAAACTGGTGACCCAACTTCCTCCCTCCTTACAGCAGGGTGTTTATCTGGCTCAACTTGGGTGACTTCTGGCAAGGAAAGGCCCCAGAACAACCAGTCCCTCCCTATCAAGGGCCAGCTGGTAGCTGGAGTGGCAATTCCAGTATCTGTGAGCAGTTTGTGATGGTGTTGGGGTGTGTTCTGATGATAGTCCTGGGGATAGAAATAAGCCTCTTCCTTGAACTACTGAGAGCTGGAGTTGTGTGAGGAATTCTGACATCCCTCCTGCCGTAATTCCTGCCATAAATGCTGGAAGCACTGGTGGCTTGTGGGCAGGAAGCAACTGCAGTTCCCAGACCTCCCCAAAAGCAAAGGTGTTTTATAGAAAACCAAGAGGTTTTCCCCACAGTTCCCTTCAGCCTCTCCGCTCAGAATTGCAGGCAACGTTCGCTTTGCCAGTGTGGAAGTTTAGCCTAGAAAAGGTTTAAGGGGTGTTTGACCTCAAAGGGATCCTACAGAAAAAAAAGAATTAACTCCTCTGGCCTGCACATCTCACTGGTAACTTGGTTTAAAATCCAGTGGTGCAGGGCTGTGCTTGCAGAAGCATCTGGAAAACTGAAGCAACCAGAAGCTTTTGAATTTTCCAGTTCATCAAGCTGCTTTCCTAAAAGGAGTCGAGGTCTGCTGTGAACCAAGGTCCTTCCTCAAAAGAATCACCAGTTTTCCTGGGAAAAATGAAATGGTGTGATAAGTAAACTGGTTTTTAAGATTATTTTTATTTACAAGTGGAACACTTCTGAACGCTTCTGGGGTGCGTGCAACGACGCATTTCCTGTGTCAGGGAGATTACAGTCTTGACAAGGCTGATAAAGAGGAAAGTAATTGTTTTTATCTGTTTTAAAGGCAGAAAAGCACACTCCATTAGTCACTCAGGGAGACACAGAGCACTTCCCCAACACCCCAAGCTGAATCTCAAATCTCTCTCTCCTCCACGTCCTGCTTCGAGACAGGAGGTAAGTCCTGGCTGCATATTTTGATATTCCTCTTCATGTTAGACTTTTTCAAAATCTCCACTTCTCTCACCCAACTTTCCTTTCCTGGCTGCATATTTTGATATTCCTCTTCATGTTAGACTTTTTCAAAATGTCCACTTCTCTCACCCAAAACTTTCCTTTCCTGGCTGCCAGCAGCTCTCAGTCCTGCCCTGACACTGTCAGAGATGATCTGGGGATGGAGTTTGGGTATCAGGCCAACATTGCCAAGCTCTCATCTCAGATTTATTAACCCTTATGCAAGTCAATTAATGTAGTTCAGCCTCAAAACTGGGGCAATGACATTTACGTAACGATTGGAGGTGTTGGTAATCAGCCTGAATAATGAAAAGCATTTCCCCTGTCTTTGTGTCAGTGTGCAGCCATTGGGAAATAATTTATTTGTCACATTCATGTGCCACCATCTCCATCAGAATTTAGGCTTTGTGGTACCTTTTTTACTTCTCGTGATCCCTCAGGAATTCTGAGTCATCAGAGGCTGCTTGAAATTAGGGTTGAGAGGTAAGAACTATGTTCTTCAACCCTGCTAGATGTTAATAGAGACAATTTGCTAATTGTTTCCTGCTCAGTGGAAATGCCTCCTGCTGGAGGGAGGTTTGGGGTGTAGGTGGAGGCTGAAGAGAGCTTCTGCATCAGGCACATCTGTGCAAGTTGTCAAACAACAGCATTTTTGTGAAATTACCTTTTTTTTTGTTATTTCTAGGAACTGAGAGCCCCAGTAGGGGGGAAAAAAAACCCAGAATGTTTTTATGCTCATTTCTCAAGTTCCTGCCAACATTTCTCTTTGTTTTCTTCCCTGGGAGAAAGGAAGCACAACCTGCCTTAGTGTGCTGAGCTACAGCGTTCTGCTCGTGGTGTCAGGGAGGAGATATTGAAAAGGGACCTAAACCCCTCCTGTTTCTGCTGTCACTGCAGCCTGTGGAGGGAAGAGCTGTCACAGCCCAGGACACTCATCCCAACACCCAGGCAGAGCTCCCAAGGTCGCTGCTGAACTTGCCCAGCTCAGAGCTGCTGTTTTAACTGCAGCCCTTTTATAAATAGGACAGGCTCAGCTGCTTAGCAGTCTTATCTCCACCAATTACCAGGGATAAGAGCTCCTTGTGCTGCAGAGTTCAGGCCTCTTACAAAATGTTGAGCAACAGCAGGGGAAGTCGCTGCGCTGTGGGAAGAAGAACCTGCCACTTGAAGGGTTTATTTCTGAGCAGCCAATGTGAATTGTGGTGGGGATTTATCACTTTCACCCCGGGGAATTTGGAAAAGTCCGTCCCGGGAGCATCCCTGGTCGGGGAGTGGTGGCTGGCAGAGCTTCCCTGTCTGAGCATCTCTCCTTTTTCACTTCAGGTTTCAGGGCAATGCCTTGACTCCCTAAAGCTGAATTCCTGCCTAGTGTCATGTTCTGGTGTCCCTTTACACTTTGAGAATCCCTTTCAGGACACTAAAGACATTTGAGGCTCTGAGGTATCATTTAATCCCACAGAGCTGTGTATTGTTGCCTTAATTCCTTGCACACTGGCCTCTGGAATGAAGGGCTAAAGAGAAATTTTGGTTCAAAATCCTGTACTTTCAAGAGTGGTGTAAGATGGTCAGTGGTATTTTCCCGTATGTAGCAACTTCTTCCTCTTTTTCAAGTTTGTTTCAGCCTTTACTGACCATCAGTTATTTACAGCTCCCTGGTTCCCCAAAAACAAATTGCTACACAAAGGAAGAAGAAAAAGAAGAAGAAGAAGAAAAAATCCCCAAGTGCCACATTCTCATGTGGGGTAACTTGCTGTTTCTGTGTGGGTTTATCCTGGTGTGATTTATCCAGTGAGCTTCGTGCGTGAGTGTGGCCTCTTTAAAGCAGAAGATGCAATTTTGAAATTACAAAACCGGATAGGTTTGGCAACTGAAGACTTGTTTTCTTGCTGTCATCCACCCAGGGGCTTGATCCTACCTCTGCTGAAGTTGTGACAAAGCTCCTGGTGATTTTTGAGGTACCGAAACCTTTTGGGTTTTTTTTTTCAGTTCAAGTACAGACTGGAAAATGTTTTTTTAACATTTCATCACTTTATGTCTGTATTTGAGATGGAGTGGTATCACAGAGCGGCGTGGGCTGTCAGTTTTGTGTCAGAAAGGGCATTTACCCGATGACGAAAGGCCTGATTAAGGTAAAAGTTCGTGACAGGTGTTGTAAGGAGATGTGAGCAGGGTGTGAGGGAAGCATGTGCCAACAGCCACACCCTTGGCAAAGGGCGTGGTGTGAGCTGGAGGGCAAAAAAGCAGGTGAGAGGAGGAGAAGGTGCAGTCTGTGCCTGACCTGAGAGGGCACAGGGGAGGTGAGATGGTTGGGGACATGGGATGGGGGGAGATGGGGTACTTGGAGGGATGGGAGGGTTGGAGAGTGGGAGGTGGGATGGTGAGAGGTGAAATGGCTGCAGGGATGGGATGATGGAGGTGGGACAGTGAGAGGTGAAATGGCTGCAAGGATGGAATGATGGAGGTGGGACGGTGAGAGGTGAAATGGCTGGAGGAAGGGGATGGTGAGACATGTGGGATGGTGAGAGGTGAAATGGCTGCAGGGATGGGGTGGTGAGAGATGTGGGATGGTGGGAGGGATGGGACAGTGCCAGGTGAGGAGGTGGGATGGTTGGAGGGTGGGAGATGGGCTGGTGAGAGGTAAGGTAGTTGGAGGGGTGGCATGGTGGGAGGTGGGATGTTTGGAGCATTGAGATGGTTGGAGGTAGGAAGTGTGGGGTTGCTGCAGGGGTGGGATGGTAGGATGGCTGGAGAGGAGGGATGGCTGGAGAGGAGGGATGGCTAGAGGTGTGAGATGGTTGGAAGCTGGAGGTGTGAGGGGTGTGGGCTGGCTGGAGGTGTGAGGTGGGTGGGATTTGGATGTGTTAGGGTGGAGTGAGGAGTGTGGGCTGGCTGCAGGTGTGATGGTTCGGGCAGTGTGGGGCCGTGTGAGGGATGCGGGCTGGCTGCAGGTGTGATGGTTCGGGCAGTGTGGGGCCGTGTGAGGGATGCGGGCTGGCTGGAATTTGGAGGTTCGAGGGGTGCGGGCTGGCTGGAGCTGTCCGATGCCCACGTCCCCCACTGGCACCTCCAACGCGGCCATAACCCGATGCTATGCCGGCCGCTACACACCCACAGCCCACCCGTGTGGGCTAATTACCGCTAATTAGCGCTGATCACCGCGCGGGCCGGGGGCGGCCCCGCGC
>VXBN01012303.1:25159-41390 GCA_013397395.1 Sinosuthora webbiana
GAAGTATTTAAAAATGCTTTTTCCCCTCCATTTGTTGCTGAGTTCAGCATTTGTCTTTTGTTCTTCATTCCCTCCTTTTTACCTTGTCAAAAGAATGTCAAATGTGTTGGTTTTTTGTTAAGCACAGTTGAAGTTTCATCAATAGTCACAATATTTACAGGCAAAATAGTTGAAGTGTGGATTGCTTTGACTGAGTAGCTTTAAAACTCTTTTCTTTATTGATAGGGTAGTGTACCTCCAGTTATGGCTTTTCATCTGGGATCCCTTGGATTTCTTACTCCATTTAATTTTGAGAATTTTCAGTCCCAAGTCACTCAGGTTATAGAAGGTAAATTTAAGGGGACAAGGTGTGGTGTTTGCTTGTTACTTTTCCTTAATCAACTCTTTTAGGTTGGCCCTTAAGGTTTGAAACTTGAGAAATGTATCTGAAATTAAGAGGAATCTTAAATCACCAGAAATGTATCTTAAATCAACAAAAGCATTGCACTGACCCATCCAGTGCTGCTCTCTGTACTGCTCTGTAAAGGAAAAGGGCTCAGAAATAACTTTATGGAGTAAATAAGTGTAAGATAATGTAGAATTCATGTTAAATGGCAACTAAGCATAGAAATAAAGTGCAGTGTTTAATCACTGAGAAGTCAGGCAAATAAATTTTGAGGAAGTAAATTCTTTGTTCCTTCAACATGAGGTTGAGTTGCATGCAAAACAGATTCCTGAAAAGATCTATAAAACTCTCACTGGAATGTTTTAATACATGTTTCTGATGCTTTAGTTTTCTTTAAGCTTAGCTTTTGTCTTACTGAAGACCACATGAGCCCAACAGTGTTTTCCCATTTTAATCATGTCTGTATAAAATCTAAATTTTCTCTTTACATAATGAGAAAAGTGGGAAGGAACTGGCTTGAAACTCGACTTTGATTTTTGCTCGTTGCTACTGAAAATCAGTTCTGAGCTTCGGCCAAGTGTAGCCAATTATGTTGTGAATGAAACTGGGGATGTTGGAAGCTCAGGAATAGATGGATGGCATTTCACAGAGCGTGTTAGTCATTGCTGGGGTTATTTCCTGTGCCAGCATTCTCATTTTTGGTGTGTTTTCCCCCGTGTCTCCCCTGCAGGCAATGCAGCTCTGGTTCTCAGGAGCAGGCTCAAGGTGAAGGTGGTGAAGGAGCACAGGGAGAAAAGCACGGTGCAGAACGGGATAGAGGAGAACGGAGTGGTGTCTGCAAACCTGGAGAAAGAAGTGGGCAAGCAAATTATGCAATATCAGGTCAGAGGGCAAAAAACAGGCCAAAAGAACCAATCTGTTGTTTGGAATTTGTTTTGTTAAAACTCTCCCCCAGCAGTGTGGGGCTGGGCCTTGCTGCTCCAACTGAGGGTGTGCTCCAAATGCTGAGGAACTGCTGCACAGGTTTCCTTTGTGCAGTCAGGAGTGCTAATCTCATCCTTTGCTCCCGAAATAATTCCACAGAATTGTTTAGGCTGGAAAAATATCTCCAAGCTTGAGTCCAGCCTTTCTTCTGTTTTGAAAACAGAGCAGTAGTTCTAAAGTCAGACACATCAAACATTTTTATAAATGAGAAGAAAAACCCTGCACATGGTTAGTGACCAGCTCCTGGGACTAATTCTTAACATCTCAAAACTTCAGCTGGCACTCAATAGGACAGAGGTGTAAAGGGACTTTAATTTGCAGTTACTAAATCAGCACAAATTTTTAGGAGATCTAGAGAACAGCGTTCTGTTTGTGACATTGATTTCATTGCCAAGGCAGCAGCAGCAGCAGCAGGCTGGGGTAACGTTTGGTGTCGTGGCAGGTCCTCAATGAAGTTGTGGTGGATCGTGGCCCTTCCTCCTACCTGTCCAACGTGGATGTGTTTCTGGATGGGCACCTGATAACCACGGTGCAAGGAGATGGTGAGTGCTGCTGGGCTTCCCTGGAGGGTTTTCTCTCATGGAAACAGAGCTCCAGTTCACTTCTGACAGCAAACATGAGTGTGCAAAGAATGGGTGTGTTCCTTCCCACAGTGAGGCTTTAAGTGCTGAAAGGTTTTCTTTATGGGCATGCAAGGGCAAGTAGCTCTTTTTTTGTGGTGTTGTATTTCAGGCTAAGGGTAAGAAACAGCTCAGAAAAGATTGGCCTGGCTGTCTGGGATTTGCTGAAGGCAAACAATCTCGACTCCTGAGCGACAGGAGTTAATCTTTAAAGCTCTTACCCTTAAAGAAAAAAAATGAAAGTCACTATTACAAAACTGTGTAACCTGAGTTGGTGCAACTTCTGAAAGCACGTGGCAGGGTCAGGGGGGGATTTGTCACTTTGTGTGTGTTGGGCTGGAGCTCAGCTGTGAAATCCAACGGGAGAGGTTCACTTTGCTAGCATGGGATGTGTTGGTGTCCCCCAGAGCTGTCCCTGGTTATTAAAGCTGCTGTCACTGTCCTGTTTGTGTCCCCAGGGGTGAGGATGAGGGTGGGATATGTTGGTGCTGCTGGCCCTGTCCTGTTTGCTGTCCCCAGGGGTCAGGTGGGGTGTTTTGGTGTCCCCCAGAGTAATCCCTGGTTCATTGCTGATGGCCCTGTCCTGTTTGTGTCCCCAGGGGTGAGGATGAGGGTGGCATATATTGATGCTGCTGGCCCTGTCCTGTTTGTGTCCCCAGGGGTGAGGATGAGGGTGGGATATGTTGGTGCTGCTGGCCCTGTCCTGTTTGCTGTCCCCAGGGGTCAGGTGGGGTGTTTTGGTGTCCCCCAGAGTAATCCCTGGTTCATTGCTGATGGCCCTGTCCTGTTTGTGTCCCCAGGGGTGAGGATGAGGGTGGCATATATTGATGCTGCTGGCCCTGTCCTGTTTGTNTTGTGTTGGCGGCGGCCGGGGTGGGATGTGTTGGTGTCCCCCAGAGCCATCCCTGGTTATTAAAGCTGCTGTCACTGTCCTGTTTGTGTCCCCAGGGGTGATCGTGTCCACGCCCACCGGCAGCACCGCGTACGCCGCGGCGGCCGGAGCCTCCATGATCCACCCCAACGTCCCTGCCATCATGATCACCCCCATCTGCCCCCACTCCCTGTCCTTCAGACCCATCGTGGTTCCTGCTGGAGTGGAACTCAAGGTGGGCTTCTGTCATTTTATTTTTTATTTCTCCTCCTGGATTAAAACCTTCCGGGGCGGCCACAGGAGTGTGAGGAGGGTGGGAAGTGTCGTGTGGCTCCTGCTGCCTCTCACTTGGAGCAGGGTCACATCAAGTCTGGCTCAAGATTGTGGCTTTCTTTAGAAGAATTTACCCACCAGTGGGATACTTTGCACTTTTCCAACTGGATTGTAGCTCTGTAACATTCTACAAAACGGGAATTTCCTACGTTTGCATTCTGAAAAATGTTCCATAATCTTGGCCGAAGTGCCTGTAAATGATCAGTGCTGAAGGGAATCAAAATTCTTCTGTCATGCAGAAATATTGCAGGTCTTAAGGATAAACTGGTAGCATTATCTGCAACTCAGTATTTAGCATTTGTTCATATTATCTTGCAGAAAAAAGAATTTAACAGCTGAATATAAAATTGACTTGGTTAATGGGCATTTTGGACAAGGAAGAACCCCTTTCTGCTTTTGTCTCTGTTACCAACCTGTTGAAGTGGGAAGGGAGCTGATTTGGAAGGGCTCCTAGGGATGTTAGAGGATTAGCATTGAGAAATGAGTGTGTTCTGGACTTTCTGTTCCTGCTTTACCACATCAATTCCATGTTTATTCATGGCACTGCTCTCAGCCTACACTTTCATGTCAGTGGGTGTTACTGGCCAGTGGATAATTCTTTTAATAGGAACGTGTGTTAAATAGGAGCCAAACTTCCTAAATTTGGCAGCTTTGGATTCATTATGTATTAAAATCAATGTATTTTTTCTAGATTGCCTTCATTATTTTTCTTGAAAGAAAAGCTAAGTCAGCTTCTGTAACTGAATTAAAGTTACAAAAACTGAACTGGATGGAGCTGGAAGCTCTGTGTGGGTTATGACCTTGCACTTATAAAAAGGGGATTTAGTGCATATAGAAAAATATATGTATAATATAAAATATAATATATACATGTTTATAAACAAAAAAATGAAGGTTTAGAGCTTGAGTGGTGTTCCTGCAGTGCTGCCATGGGCAGCTGAGGAATTCCAGTGCAACTGTGGAGTTCCAAAGACTCAGTTCTGCACTCTGAGGGAGGATGGAGGAGGTGTTTGTTCCCTGCTCTTGAATTTTGGACCTGAAGTTCAGCTGATTCCCGTTTTTTTTTTTCAGATTATGCTCTCCCCAGATGCCAGGAACACGGCGTGGGTTTCGTTTGATGGAAGGAAGAGGCAGGAAATATGCCACGGAGACAGGTCAAACCTTTTTTTTCTGATTGTATTATCTCTAAGTTTAGAAAACCCTGATTCATGCAGCTCCCTCATTCTCTAACATCTGCCAAAAGGGTTTTTGGCAGTGAAGGGAGAAGCTTTTATAAACCCTAACACCTTCTAGAGCGCAAACTGCACTAAAAGGATTTAATTTCTAACTTGAGTTCTTTAGGTCTTCCCACAAAAGCAAGTGAAATGTTCAGGCTCTGTAAACATTGCATGCTTGGCAAGGAAAGTGGGCATATCTTTAGAAAACTCTGTAAATTTTAACTTCAAGATAAACCTTAGGAATTCTGAAAGACACAAACCAACAGGAGCTGCCTGTGAGCACAGGTGCTGGGAAACCCCACGTGGATTAAACTGGGTTAACTGGGAGTGGCTGTGGTCACTTGCTCTGGCCTTGAGCGAGCAGATGGGTGTGAAATCCCTCAGTTTTGTGTTCAGGATGTGGTGGTGGAGGTGATGAAAGGCAGCTCTGGGGAGGGGATTGGCACATTTGTTATTCAAGATGTCCTTTTTTTCCTCTTGGCCCACACAAGTTGCCATGAAGGAAAATGTACAGCTGGTGCAACCCTCCATCCTGAGCAGGTTTTATTTCCTCTGAGCTTGGGTCATCTAAAAATGAGTTCAGGAGAGCAAAGATAAGTAAAGATTCAAACACAAGGTTTGGCCCTTGGTTACGCTCTTAAGCAACAAGCCCAAGGATTCCAAACTTGAAACCAAGAGGCCAAGGTGGTGCCTTGGGTTTCCTTTGTCCCTGAAATATCTTTTTGCAGCCCCTTGGGACCAGCTCAGTTTTTTGAGAGGCTTTGGAGGGATATCTCAGGGACAGAACAAAAGATTTTAAAAGAGGCTCTTACCCTGGGATTATTCCAAGGCACTTATTCCAAAGGGTTCCAGGGGCAAGAGAAAGAACAAGGAAGAACAGGGGCTTATTTAGTCTCCTACTCAGGAAAGGATGGCAGGAACTCAGCCAACTGTGTCAAGAAGGGAAGGAAAGGTCAGACTGCATGGTTACAGGCATTAGGGGTCTTGGGGTGGGGGGAAAAACCATTCCTCAGAGAAATACAACATGTCCCTGTGTGGGTGGTGCCAGAGGCTGCAGGATGCCGTGGAGGGCTGTCACAGACCTGTCACAGAGAGTGTCCCCAGAGCTGTGCTCGTTATTTAAATCCAGCTGAGTCCAGCTTTAGCTGCGCTCACCGCTCACGGACAGCGAACCTGGCAGTGAATCCACAGCTGTGCAGGGCGGGGACGGGCTGGGCTTTGCTCAGGCTGCTGCTGGCCCTGCCTGACTGCCCTGTGCCCTTGCAGTATCAGCATCACTACCTCTTGCTACCCCCTGCCCTCCATCTGCTTCCGCGACCCCGTGAGCGACTGGTTCGAGAGCCTGGCCGAGTGCCTGCACTGGAACGTCCGCAAGAAGCAGAACAACTTCGCCGTGGAGGAGGAGGAATTCTGAGCGTGCACCCGCAGCGGGGCAGAATCCCCCTCCCCTGTGCTCGGATTCTGGAGCTCTGTGTGCGGGTGTTGGTGGTTTGTACCCCTCAGTGGCTGGGGAGGGGGTGTTGCGCTCCTTCCCGTCCAGCGGGAGCGGGAGGCTCGGGTGGTTCTGATCCGGCGGGAATTTCCCTTCCAAGCGAGCGGATTCTTCCTGGCTGCTCTCACAAACCACACCTGCAGGTCTGATTGTAACCTCTGACTTACCAGTTCCGTGGTAGGCTGAATGTAGCTACGCCAGGCAGCAGAAAAGTGGCATTAAAATCTCTTCTGTTTGATAGGTTTGTAACTCCAGATAACACTACTAGGAACAGAAAGGCGCTGAGAGGTTTTCTTTTAAAAAGAAAAAAAAAAAAAAAAGCTCCTCTTTGTTATTTTAAAATACTGCTTGCCCAGAAAATACTTTCTTACTTATAAGTGTGATAACACTGAAGAAACACCCACAGAGGATGTTTTTTTATTAATAGATGGAATTAGTAATAAAAAGTATATATTTTTTATATATGTATTTCTCTCTCTCTCGTGCCCATTTGAGCAGTGGTTGACCCTTGGCTGTCAGCACTGTGGAAATACCCACAAACAGCAGGGATGAGCATTAATTATTACAGGTTTCTCTGGGTTTGTAGCTGAGCTAATTCACAGCTCTGCACTTCCTCTTGGTGGGAACCATCCATGTGTTGGTTTTTCTTACTGTTTTTGTTTGATTCCCTGGGATAAGTGGTAGCATTACAGACTTATCATGTTTAAAAAAAAAAAAAAAATTCTCCAAGTGTTCAAGAAGAATCTGGACTTCAATTGCTACTGAATTCTAGTCCCACTGTTGTCCTGAAGAAAATAATCCTGTTCTAGATCCTGAATGCCCTCAACTTCCATGGATACCTTCCAACTCTTGGTGCTGAGTAATCCAGGATGGGAATTCTGCATTGGTGGGCTGGAGAAATGAGAGGACACATTCCCAGTGGAGTAGCAACGGTGCCTTCAGCACACTCAAGATACTCTAAGTCTCACATTTATGTTTTTTTAAGATGCTTTCAAACATTTCTAACTTCTCTCTGTACATATTTTATTGTATGTGCTTTTATGAAAGAACAAAAAAAAACCACCCCAACAGAAGAACTGGTTGGGGAGGAAAGAAAAAAAAAGGGTTTGTACTGTACTTTAACTGCAAAATAACAAACCCAAGGATAATGTTTACATTTATGTTCTCTGTGGTGCAGTCTCTTGATCATCTTACCCAAACTTCAGCATCTTCAAGTCTTGCTGCATCGCTCACTGAAGGAAGGGACAGGAGCTGTTCAGTGCCCGTGGCACAATCTTGCCAAGGAGTGAATTCACTGACCGAGGTGGGATTTCCACGGGGAGGGAGAGGAGTGAGAATCTCTGCTGAGCTCGGTTCACGATTGTCTTACCTTGTTCTCTGTGGTCCAAAGTGGAAGCGGGAAACGGGTTCGTTTCCAAACTCTGCCTGACCTGTTGTCCTCTGGTGGTTTTTCAATAATGTCTCATCCCTTTTGGATGCTGCCCTGGGCTGAGTTCATGAGATTGCAGGTGAGAGCACTTTTCCAGAAAAGAGAAACAAACTCTTGGGTAACGATTCGAATCGCAACGAAAGCGCGTTCGTAGAAATTAACACTCGGTTTGTACATTTTGTAAAATAGAAACATTGGTTTGATTTTGGGTCAAAACCAGATGGATTTTGGGATATCTTGGAGAATATCCAGAGAGCTTTTGGGATTTCTCTTTCACTTGAATCCGCAGTAATTGTTTTATCACTGTTTTGAAGCTGCTTTTACGGGTTTCCTATGTGGAGTATTCAGTTATTTGATAACTGGCTACTTTTTGACACTAGAGAAGTGTCAGGCTTTTTGCTTTGAAACTATTTTATTTAAACATGCAATAATTGAGAGAAGGAACAGGGTATGGTGTCTAGAGAAAGGTGTGGATGAGTGGAGAACGAGCAGTTCCTAGGCACACCGGGGAGTGGAAAATGATTTTGCAGAAGCGAAATGATTTATGAGCCTTATTCTAGTATTTTTTTAAAGATAAAAACTATATTCAGCACTTTTTATTTATGCTTTTTATAATAGTAAAGCTATTCTTGACTAAATCGCCGAACTTTTAATTTTCAGAGTGCGCAGGTAATTAAATCTGTAATCAAAGTGTACTGAACTACTTTAGGTCTACGTTAGGGGTTGGCTTGAAATTTCTTCTTTCCATTTCTCACCTCCTGCAATTGCTCTGAGGCTGCTGCAGCTTTGTTTGTAGGGAATTGCTGCTGAGAAAAGGCGTTTTCTGGGGGGCTGCTGAGCCCAGGCAGGGCAGGCACTCAGTGACTTCAGTCCTGGCTTTTCCTCCAAAAGCTGCCTTGGTTCTCCCTGGCCCAGCTGCTTCCACAGCCTGGGCTGTGTTAATGCATCACAAAGTTTATCTGAGTGTCCAAAGTCCCTTTCCAAGGCTTTTAATCTGCAAACTGCAGGAGAGTGAGGCTGGAGCAGCCCTGGGGTTCTGCGTTTGAGCTGCTCCAGGAGTGGGGGAGCTGAACCAGAAGAAAAGCTGGAATGCACCTCACTTTATTGGCAATAAAACCTCATTTTGCTGATGTAGCTTATTCAGAATAACTTGGTCAAACTGTGCTAAAAAAAACGGGGGTTTGCTGATTAAGAGGTTTTAATAAAAGGGTTTGTAAGTCACTGGCACCTACAAATCCTTTCATCTACAAAGGGCCAAAATGGAAGCTGGGAAATTAATTTGGTTTTTTTTTTTTAAAAAAAGAAGTTATCCTCTGGTAGAAATTGGAGAACTTGTTACCAACTTGTGGTAGGGAATAAAGCAGTGTACTGAATTTTTAAAAGCTGAAAAATCCTGTTACATATTGTTAACGCATTGAAAACTTGGTTTTAAATATTGTTGAGAAACAAAATATTTTTCAATCCTTTCAATAAAACCTTTTTGTAAAGTTGGATTGGTGGATTTGCCCTTTGACTGGGGAGGATATAAAACGGGGAATTCCCAGTCAGTTGCTCAGAACTGTGTGTGGGGTTTGACACTTCTCATGGGACAGTGGCTTCTGTTTTCTGGGAATACACCCAAGGCTTCTGTGAATGTCTGATGCCAGGTTTTCCTCAAAAGTCTCAAAATTAATTGCTGGATTTGCTGTGCAAGTTGAAACTGATCTCGTGTACAACCAGCTGGGCCACATTAAATACTGGTTTTAAAGGCCAAATAATAGAACTCTGAGGGAAGAAATAAGGGCAGTGCTGGTCAAATAATGTGATCATTTAATATCCAGGGAATTTAGGATTAAAAGTGGGGTGTGAATGCCTGTGGCACGTTCTGATGAAGTTCTAGACACTTCTCCCTTGGACCTTGAGATTAATGCTGATGCTTAAGGGTCTTTTGATTTCATAATTAATCTGTAACTCACTCCAACAGTTGAGAGAGGTGTGAGGAGATGCCTTTTGCAGTAAAGGAGCTGCCTTGAGATGGGGTTTTTGTTTGACAAGGAGATGCCTTTTGCAGGTAAAGGAGCTGGTTTTTTTTTGGTTTGACAAGGCACCTTGGAAAGGGTTTTCCATCTCCCCATGCCTGGCTGGTGACAAACTCTTTGCTGTCCACGGCCAGAGCTCTTTTCTGTGACAGTGACACCGTGACCTGGCCATAAAACACTTCCTTCACCTCATTCTGCCCCAGCAAGAGCAGAGCCTGGGCTTGGCTGAGGGAAGGGCTGAAAACCTTTCATTGTGATGTTTAAATGTTTCATTCTTCCAGCAACAATCGCTGGTGCCACTGGGACTTGTGGGATGAAGTCACAGGGGCAGCTGCTGCTCTGTCAGCCCCTGCAGGCTGGCCATTAACCTCTTCATGCCTCCCCTGAGCTACAGATAAAAATAGATTTGATTCGGGTTTAGGAGATCAAGATGAGAAAAATAGGTATTTATAATAGAAGTTCTGATTAGAGGGCTAGGATGAGGGGAAAAGAATTACAGCAGTTTTGATAGAATCCTTGTCAATCTCCCTAAGAAGTTTTTAATTTTAATTGCTTTTTGCAGTGTCCAGCTGCCTGCAAACAAAGCTGGGTCTGAGGAGAAGTGTAATGGCAGTGTTCACTGCACCCCTGAATTCCAGTCCCAACCTCTCCCCTGTTCAGTTTCCTAAGGGAATTCCCATTGAATTGGTGCTGTTCCACGTGGAATAATTCTCCATGCACAAACTGTGCTTACACTTTATTAAAAAATAGCCAGTAGTTAAAGGTTCCAGTCAATAAAATACCAAACTTTTAAATTACAATATTAAAGGCTTGTATGTAACAGTCCCCCTGGTATGAAATGGCACCTTGGTTACACTGAGGGAGGGCTGAGGTTACAGGGAGTTTTCATGTGTAGCTGGGGTTAAAAAAAAACAAAACAATAAATTGAAATATTGTGAAGCCAGAGGAGGAAAAGGAGCCCTAGACAGGGGACACCACTGTCACCAAACCACCAGCAGCAGATCCAAGGTGGGAAGTGATGGCAGCACAATCCCCTTCTGGCCTCGGGTACAGAGGATGGGCGTGCAAGTTTCCTTCATTGATGTTTGTGTCTCTCCAGGCAAAAAAAAGCATTGAAAGGAGCAACGTTCCCCACTGACATGCAGGTGTGAACCCCCCTGTGCTTCCAAAGCAGCAGGAAAAGGAGTGAAAGGTGCTTGGTCCTGTCAGCAGGATCAGCCGGGAAGTTCCCGAGCGCGTTTTGCTTTCTAAGCTCTGTCCCACCTGCGCTGCTCCAGGAAACGTGTGACACCTTCCTGAACCCCCTCCATCCCGGGAAAGTGACCCTTCATTGCCACCCTGGGGTTCTCGGGTGGCTTCACTCTGTGAGAGCTGCAGCAGGAGCACGGGGAGGCCTCAGGAGTCGATCCTTCCATAGGAAGAAAACACTGTGGGAAGAGAAGAGGGAGCTCAGTCAGCAGCACTGCAGTGACCCTCAGGGAACAGCTTTGGCCTGTGTCACATCACTGGCTCCCAGGTCCCTTTATTGTATTTTACAGTGTGATAGAAATACTGTAAGTAGATTTTCTCACACAGGTGTTATTTTTTTTAGACAGCAGCAGTTCTTGCTCAGGTTGGCAGCAGCTTCCTTCAGGGAAAAGCCACGTTGTTCCACCCAACTTCTGAGCTCTGGCAGCCTGGTAATCCTGAGGCTGCAGAACTGCTTGATTGGGGATCTGCCTTTCCCTGGGATTATCCCCAAGGATTTTCCTGGCTATTCCCCTGTGCCAGACCAGGCTCCAGCCTTCCCAGCGAAATTTTGGGGTACTTACTTCTCTCCCTCAGCCCCTGCCCGAAGCTGCGGTAGACGTGAACCAGAGCCCAGAACAGAACAGATTTTATTGCCACAGAAATGCAGGAGCCAGAGATGAAAGCAGCTTCCAGGGTGTAAGAATTGCCTTTGCCCCACTCCCTTATCACCTGCAGGGAAAGGGAGACACGAAACCATCACCAACTGCTGCCATAAAGCCTCGGAGCTACAACGTGCAACCAAGCACTGAGTTCCTGACAGGAGTCACCAGGTGGTAAGTGGGGGAAAAGAAGAAAGAAAAACCCAAGTGGTCACTTAGAAATCATCTCCATTTTCTGATTTTATGATGTACAGGCAGTGTGGAGTGCTAATGTTCTCTGCCAGCTCAAAGAGGCCAGGAATAATGGGAAGCTCCATTGGATCAATGGATCCCTGAGGCTGTGAAGGATGAGGAGCACTGGCCACTCTCAGCATTCCAGCCTTGCCTTCCCCTTGCCCTCCTCTCTCCTCACCTCCTTTCACACATCCTGTGGGAGTTGCCCACCGATAAAAGTTTTATCAGTGTAACAGGGCCAAAAAATGTGCCCCAAACTGGAGTTGGTTGGGCTCGCACTGCCTTGTTTTGGCTACGGCAGGATCCACAGCTGTGGGTGCTGCCTGAGAAATTCTTTAAAATACAACAACTGAGCCCTGGTCAAATGCTCTGGCACCACTTGAGGCTTGTTGTGAAGGAGGGGAGGCATTTTTGAGGAGTTGTGTATCTTGAACAAGATTTTGTTTCATCTTTCCCTCATCATTCTTTGCAGGGACTTCTAGAACCTCTGGCCTTGGATCAGTTCAAGAACAGCTTGACTTGGTCCCTGTGCTGAAAAGTTGATCCTGGAGGGGCAGGATGTGCTCTGCTGTCTTTAACTCCAGCAGGAGCTGCAGGGAAGGGCTGAGGCAGCACCTCTGGGCCCTGAGGAGGATGAGGGTGAGAGCCCAGCCTTGCTCCCCTTACCGTGTAGAGCAGGTAGATGAGATAAACCACCTCAGGCACGTTCTGGATCAGAAATACCCACACCAGAGGTTTCAGCTCCTTTAAAATCTGCAAAATAAGATGAGAGAAATACAGGTTTTTAAGTCATTGCTATATGCTCTATGAAAGCTGCATATTTTTCATAGGATTTCCTGTATTGGTTAAGCTGAGTTCTCAGTTTTACCTTTGCTCTCCACTTCCCTTTTCCACCTGTGTTTTTTAGCAGGAAATTCAGCCTGTTTTCCCCTGAGCTGGGCCAGGAGTGATGGTGATCTTTTCTCTCTGGGCACACTCAGATTTTCTGTAGCAGCTGAATGTTTTCATGGGTAACAGACCGAAAGCTCCCTGTGACTTTTCCTCCACATTTCCTTTGACTACAGAGAAGTGCAGTCACTGAGGAGTGAAATGTGGGAGAAGCAAGAGGAGAGGATTGAAGTGCCAGGAGCATTTAATTTCACAATTCACTCACGGACTTGGGAAAGAAGAAAGGGACTGCAGCAGCCCTGGGCTGGGAGAAAGGAACCTGTCTGAGCAAAGGAAGGAAAAGCAGCTGAGTCACTGGGGGTGAGAGCACTGACTGTGCCAGTGTTAGGATTGGATTTGATGCGTCTGATCAGCACCAGATTCCCCCCAAACCCAAAACTGATGTGTTTTAAAGGCACAGTTTTAGCAAGGAAAGCCATCAAAACACACAGGGAGCTGTATTTCAGCTGTCAGGAATTTGTGTGAATGACTAAAGCAAATACCCCAGGAGCCTGAAACAACATCCACCCCCAAAAAACCCCTAATCTCCTTCCTGGTAATAAAAAACTCACTTATCTGATGTACTTTGGCCCTGATTCTGCAATCATTCTTGGAACAGAGGCTCAGGATTTCAGAGGAGGTTCAGTCTGACATGAAAAATTCACAAATCTTCAGGTTAACCTGGGAACTGTCCCTGAGCTTTGAGGGAGATGCCCCAGTAAGGGACCCCTCATCTTTCTGGTGTGGCTTCCTATGGATTTAAGGCCTCACTGTGTCTGTAACACTGTAATAATTTGGGGGACTGCTCCCAGTGTCACCCAGCCTTGGCAGAGAGGCAGAAATACTGAAGACAGTGTGTGATCCTCCAGATTTCATTGAAGTGATCAAGGACTGAGACTAAAACAGTGGCAGGATGACGACGTGACTTTGTTTCACTCCCCGTGCTCAGTCCAGACCCAGATTTAGACAAAACCTGGCTTCAGTATTGTTGGTGCTCTGCTTCTCTCCATGCTGGCTCCCTTCCCTGAGCCTGTGGGAATCCCCCAGGGTGAGGATGGGCAGTGCCAGGGGCTGGGTGTGTCCCCTGTGTCCCCTGCAGCTGGACACTGACCGCAATGATGCCCACGGTGACCTTGAGGCAGCCCCAGACGACGCCCGTGGCTGAGATGATGTTGTGCAGCAGGGTCACCTCGTGCAGGCTGATCAGGAGGATGCACAGGCACAGCTGGGGGAGGAGAACATTGCATGAAATCATTCTTGGAGACTGTGCAGCCCCACCAAAAAATATCTGCCACCAACTCCCTGCAGCAGCAAGTTGGGCACGGCTCTAAAAGCTGAAATTATTCCTCAAGCAAGGACAGAGGTGTTTCCCTGTATAAGAGCAGCCTCAAAGAGCAGGGAGAGCAGATAAAGGAATGCAGCAGGAAATAAGGATGAGGGGTGCTTACAGAAGTACCAGGTCGTGGGTTCATTTCCCCCATCTGTAACTTCATTTTCTGTCTCACTGCCCTGCTGGTCAAGCTCCCCCCTCCCACCCCAGAATCATTTCCTCAAAGCAGGAGGCAGCTGGAAATCAGGAGCCTGAGATGGGCAGGAATAACCTTGCCTAATTCAGGAGGCCATGGGTGGGTTTGAGCTCTTGGGTGCAACTCTTTTTTTAGGGATAAACTTCCCAAAAATAAGCTGCAGTTCTCCTTTTGTGCAGGACAACCATAAAATATATTTTGATTCATTTGTATGGATTTTAGCTAAGCTACAGCAAACACATGGAGCTACAACCATTATTAAATTAATATAATAAAGGTAAGAAAGAGGATTGCTCTTGGAGAGGAATAATTCAACTCAGCCAGCCCAAGACATCATCAATTAAAGGGGAAAAGGGCATCTGGGGGCCAGAGCTCTGTACCTGCGCCTGCAGATCAAAAGTGAGCATGGAGAAGCAGAGGTTGAGCATGAAGTACTGGGACTGGAGGCTCTCCAGGGCTCCCCCCACGCGGAATGCCATCATGGACTGGCTCTGGATGAGGATCAGGGCACACACCACATCAAAGGAGCCCACCAGCAGGATCAGCACAAATCGGGCCTGAGGGAGACAAGCAGGAATTGGCCACTGCAGGGACAGCTGGCACTGCAATCCGGCTGGAAATACTGACAGCAGTGACAGAACCTTCACAGGGATGTCCTGAGCTTCCTGTTGGAACAAAACCACCTTCCCTGTGGGCCTGATGTTTCTGGGTCTGAGGGGTTTTTAGCCTGCTAGCAGCTGCTGACTTTTCCCAAGGAAAAATCTCTCAAGAAAGCTTCTTCTCAAAACAGTCTTAGTGAACAACTCTCCTTTCTCCAAACAACCTTTCTCCAGGTGGTTTTGCTGTTTCTCTGGTTTAACCCATGGGATTGGAGAGGTGTCCTTCCTATTCACCAACCATGGTAAGTCTGTATGGGAACACCTTATAAAAGGTAGTAAAAATTAGACAATAAAACCTTCTTTCTGTGCTCTTTGCCTTCTGAAATATTTGAAGTCTCTCATCTTTCTTTCATGTCCTACAAGGACACTTTCCCACTGGGGACAGGGGGTGTTCTCAGTGCTGGACTTGCAGAGTTCCCAGGAAACACAGGTTTGTGTTGTTTGCATCCTCTTTGCTGGAATTAACACTCAATTTTTCCTGCTTTAAGGATGGTCCAAGTGGGAAAACGTCCTTCAGAATTGGTATGACAACATTTATAACTAGAAATGATTCTGGCTCAGGAAGCAGAGTTACTGCAATCCAAGTCAGAGTAATTAAAAAAACCCCTAATGATACTTTTCATATTTATACCAGGATTTACTTTGAAGTTCTTGTTTAATATTTAAACTGATGACTTGGCTGTGCATCTTGAAAGTAACCTGCATTTCTTTTATTGCCTGTTCCTTATTGGCCCTACCAACCCAGTCTGCTGCAGATAAACTGTGTTTAACTGAATGGCCAATTGATAAATAAACTTAATTAGCAAAGTTGCTTTGCCCTCTGTCCCTTGCTTGGCTGCCACCTCTCCTGCTGAAGAGTAATTTTTGGATGACTTCAGAGCAGGGAAGAACTTTGTTGAGAAAAATGTGATAATAAAAAGAAAGCATTTCCTGGAAGCACAGCAAGTGGGAATTTAACTCCAAACCTCAGTAAAGCCCACAATACAATCCTTTCATAAATTTTATTGCCACGAAATGCAAACAAGATAAGCTGGAGTGGCATTACTGCATCTTTTTGTCTCCTTGCAGGTTTCTATAAATGTCATAAAAACACATTTATGAGCACTGGGTGATGGCTGTGCCTGCAGACTGGGGATTCCAGTTCTGGCCCAGGTTAGATTTGTGTGACAGAGGGAAATCTGAAGCAGGGTAGGTGATCTGAAGGACACATTTTACAGTAACTTGGTGCAATTCTTTGATATTTCTGTTATTTTTGGGTGCTGCCCTAAGGAAACTCAGAGAACAGCCCAGAGAAGATTTGCAGTTGTGGGTGTGAACATTTTGTTGTTCAGTGGGGATAATTCAGCCTGATTCTTCTGCTATCAGTAACACTAATGCAATATTAATATATAATAGATATTATATAATATATTATAATGTTATATATTATTATATGACGTCATTAGTATATACTAGAATAATGTTTAATATATTAGAGAGAATATATAATACCTAATATATAGATAATATAAATCTATATAAATAATAAAACAATAAAGTATAATAATATAATAAAATTATTAATAATTATTAATTATAATAATTATTATAATTAATAATTATAATGAGACATAATAAAATTATAACTAATAATACATTTAATTATAA
>VXBN01012303.1:52577-78433 GCA_013397395.1 Sinosuthora webbiana
CCCTGATGTCCCCACTGTCCCTGCTGTCCCCACTGTCCCTTGCTGTCCCTGATGTCCCCACTGTCCCTGCTGTCCCCACTGTCCCTGCTGTCCCCTGATGTCCCCACTGTCCCTGATGTCCCCACTGTCCCTGATGACCCCGATGTCCCTGATGTCCCCTGCTGTCCCTGCTGTCCCTGATGTCCCTGATGTCCGTGCCGTTGCCCGCAGCGTTGCCAGCACCGTCAAACACGCCCTGTCCATCTGGCTCAGCATCATCGTGTTTGGCAACAAGATCACCAGCCTGTCGGCCGTGGGCACCGTCCTGGTCACCGTGGGGGTCCTGCTCTACAACAAGGCCAAGCAGCACCAGCAGGAGACCCTGCACAGCCTGGCCATGGCCCCACAGCCCCAGCCAGGCCCCACCGAGGACACCGAGCCCCTGATCCCCAAGGATCTGGAACCCTACGATTAACGTGGCTCCAAGGAAATCCTCCTGGGTCGTTGTGCTGGTTCCTTTGAGTTCCTGGCAGGTCTCACCCGGGACTTGAAGCAGGAAGGAGCTGGGGTGGGGAGGGATCCAGGAAAGCCTTGGGAATCTGGTGCCCCAAAGAGAGGACCTGGGACGTGGTAAACGTGGGCTTTGTCGTCTTTCCTCGACTGCAAATCGTGTCCAGGCCTGTGTTGGTGGAAGAACTTCGGTGTCTTGTGGGAAAACAAGTCTCCCTCCCCATCCAGATAATGTGAAAATGTGGCCCCACCACTGAATTCTGCTGGCAGAGGGATGGAGTTGGTGCCTCGTGGAAACTCCCGGTTGTTCTCTGCGTTTCCTGCAGCCTCCACCATTCCTGTGTGGTGTGGAGATGGAAGAGGTCCAAGGAGGGGATTGTCCCACCCTGCTCTGCCCTGGGGTGGCCTCACCTCAAGCCCTGAGGGCTTTTTGGGCCCCCCCCCCAAAACCTGCCAGAGCTCCAGGAGCATTTGGACAGCCCAAGGTGGGATTTTGGGGTGTCTGTGCAGGGCAGGAGCTGGACCCGGATGATCCTTGTGGGGTCCCCCTCCCACTCAGGATATTCCATAATTCCAAGAAGGGATTGGAATTCCCAGCCTTCTCTCTCCCCCAAAAAAAAACAACTTTATAGCTTTGGTTTGAAGCAAACTATGGGGAATGAGCTGTGGTGAGCACCTGCTGCTGCCTACAAATCCAGGATTTGTAGTGGTTTTCCTCCTAAAAAACACAATGTGGAAACAGCACATTGTGATCATTCATTGACAAAACTGAAATGCAAACACTCACACACATGCCCTGTGTCAATGGAGTGTGGAATTCAATACTTGTAGTTGCCTAGAGGTGAAGAAAAAAAAAAAAACCACTGAAAATTGTGGTGACAAAGGAAGCAGGATCTCTGTAGTTCTGTAAGAAACCGTTTTTGTTGGTTTAATTTCATTTCGTTATGCATGAGAAAAGAAACTGATGGGGGTTTTTTTAAAAATATTATTTCTAAGAGTGCAACAAAAAGCTGCCTTTTAGAAACTCAGGGTTATGAGTCTGACCTGTGTGTAAAAAAAAAATATCTAATTTCTGATTGTGTAAAGACATCTCAGATGCATCTGTGACAGATGGGAGGAATATTCACCATAAACTGAGGCAAATCTTTATTTCTGCTGCTCTTAAGCTTCCTTTTTTTTTTTTTTTAAAAGGAAATTTTGTTTTTGTGGTAGATCAAAGATTAAAAGCTAACTTTCCTTTTCAAAATCTTGAAGAACAGCCATCAGTTTTGGCCAAAATAAAAAAAAAAAACAAAAAAAACAAGCGCACATGTAGCTAGGCCGACATTCACGTGGATTTTTTGGGAACAAAACAAGTTAAAATGTGTGGATTTTAATAATTGCCACTCTTCTGGAAGGCTGGAACGTGGATATATAGTGGTCTTTGTGGTAAAAAATGCTGGTGAACAGGGAGTTACCAGTGGGATTCCTGTAAAATTACATTTCCCCACCTCGGTGGCCGCCTGGGGCAGATTCCCCAAACACCTGAGGGAGGGAAATGCTGATTTTAATTTTTTCATCCTCGTGTGTGTGTGGCACATCTGTGGTATTTTATTTTCTTTTGTATTCCTGTCACTTTTTATAAAAACTGTGGACTTGTGGCGTGGAGCTCCGTGGGGTTTTTTTTTTTCTGTTTGTTTTTCTGCCAAATACACTGAGATTTTTGAAAGTACAACTGAAAAATAAAGCGTGGCTTGTGTCGTGTTTCTGCTTTAGGTGACAGAAATCCCAGCTCTGCTCTCACATAAACTCCACCATCAGTTGCTTGAAGGTAATTTTAAAACCCAGCAGGTTTTTTTTTCCCCTCTGGGAGGATTTGGGAACGGGATTTTAGATTTTTAACCCCTGGAGAAGCTCCTGGGTGGCAGCAGAACCCTCCTTGTTCCAGTGTTGGTCTCGTGTGTTTTTCTTCACCTTCTTTTTGGCCTTTGCTTTGCTTAAATTAAACAAACCAACCTCTTGGCTGTCGACTTGTAAAAGCTTTTTATTCTGCAGTCAGACCAGTAAATCTTCTTTTTCTCTTGTGTAAACAAGGAGTTGGTTTTTTGCTCTTTGTGGGTGTCACAGCCCAGCTCTTCCTGTGCTGTGACAGAAGTGCTGCCCAGAAAATTGGAATTTTTGGGGGAACATTTTAGAGTTTCTGTCACTGCATTTCTCTTGGCCACATCTCATGATGAGGACGAGCTCTGGGAACTGGAGTGCAGATTGTTTATTTTACATTTTTCAATAAACTCAAAACATGTTTTCCTTAAATGTGAATTCCTGATGCGCTGAGGGGCAGGGGTGTTACAGCGCTCCCCGTGTCCCTAAATTGTCATTGTTTCCCATTATGTGACCTGTGATATGACATTCTACTGTCACATTTCCAACGGGGGATGGATAATTAGGGATCATAATTAGGGATCATAATTAGGGATCATAATTAGGGATCTTTGCTGTTCTGTCCAGTCCCTGTGTCACCTCCGTCTCCTCCTCCCTGCTCGCTGTCACTCATTTCCCTTTAGAAACTGCAGCTTTTGCTTGGAATCGCGCTTTATTCACTCAAACCCCGCCCTTTTATGCAATTAAATTACATCTCTTAATTTTAATTATTACTTTCTACGCGTAACTAAACGCGGCAACGCCTCCATTCCCACCCCTGCCGGCTGTTCGCTGGCTTTTACTGCTGAACAAGCACTGGAGGTTAACGAATACCCCTATGGGGGGAGAGGGAGAACGGCTCAATTAACGCCTCATTAATTAAATAATTAACTAACGCCTCATTAAGCGTGAGGCGGCGCTGACGTCACGGGCGCGCGGCGGCGGCGGCCGGAAGTGACGCGTGAGCGGCGCGCGGCTGCTGGCGGTCCCCGGTGGCGGCGGCGGTGAGCGGGGCCGGGCGGCTCTCGGGGGGCTCTGAGGGGACAGCGGGCGCCCTGAGGGGACACCCAGGGCTGGGGGGGACGCCGCGGGGCTCTGCGGGCTGTGGGGGAAGCGCAGCGGTTGTTTAGTTTAACCCCGCCCGGTGGCAGCGCTCCGTGAGGGCCGCGGGGCTGTTCGGCCTCCCCGGGCTCGGCCGCTAAGATCGGGTTCGTTCCGCGGTGTCTCTCTGTCGCACGAGAGAGGGGCAGCCGTGGGTCAGCTCGGCGGGGTGTTCCGCAAATGAAACCCTCAGCTGTCAAATTTTTGCTGTTTGTACATTGGGGTAAACCAAGGGTTTGGTGCTCGTTGGCTATAAATGAGGTTCTCTTGTTAATTGATATTCTGCCTTCTGTCGGTTAATTGTTCTTTCGCTTCTTGTGCTAATTAGTGCCGTGCTCAGTAGTTTTCGTTTCTTGGGTCGGTGGTCGTGCTGGAGTTGCCTTTTCCTCGGTGACAGCTGATTTCAGCACTGGTGCTGAATTGGTTTCATTATTTTCTCCATATCTCAGGAATTCTGCCAGATATCCCATAAATCCTGCATTCCTTGTGCCCTTTTTTCCCCGAGCTTTAACTCCCCCAAAGTCTCAGGTCCTAATTAAACGTGTGGCACCAAAGCTCGGCCACAAACTGCATTTTCTGTGCCCTCCAGCAGCTCCCTGAGCTCTTAGCAGACTCTTTCCTTTGGGTTGAAAACTTCTGGGCTGAAAACAAAACATTTTTGGTTCGCCATAAACCGACTCCGGCGTGGCTTTCCTCAAAAATAGAACATGAAGTGTTTGAACTGCAAAAAAAACCAAAAAAAACGGGTGTGAACCAGATTTTTGTGTGGGGTTTTTTCAGCATCTCCTCCTTTTGCAGAGGGTGGTTTGTTTTTTTTAAACTCCAATGGGTGATGAAAAGGATTCCTGGAAAGTGAAGACTTTAGATGAGATTCTCCAGGAGAAGAAGCGAAGGAAGGAGCAAGAGGAGAAGGCAGAGATCAAACGTATGAAAAATGTGAGCTGCCCCTTTGGGGATTAATTTCAGTGGAATTGTTTCCTTTATTAATTAAAATCTGCATTTTAATGGGGTGCAGTGCCTGTATCCTGATTTTTCTGCTGATTTTCCTGATTTTTCTCATGTCCTGACAGCTGAGTTCTGTTGTGTGTGGTCCAAAGTTTAACAAAAATGTGATGCTCTGTGAAGATTTCTGCATTATACACTGTTCTTTTTTACAGTTACTGGTCAGAAAAGAGAAATAAATTAATGTAATCAGCTGGGACTTGCAGTTCAAGGAACAACTTTTAAAGATTTCATGGAAGAATGGGTTGAAATCACTGATTTGGAATCACTTTCCTGTGGCTGTTTGGTTTTGTACAGAATAATTACTGCAGGAAAAAAACACACAATAGTTATTGCAATCCTACTGCAAACTGCTCAGTGTTTAATTTTGTCTAATTATGTCCAATTAATGCACTTGAGCTAAAATTGCAGTCATAAATCAGTGGATTTTACAGGGGGTGACCAATCCAGGCTGAATTTTTGAGCCAGCAATGAAAGCCTTCAGCAATATTTAATTTTTTTTCATTTTGAGCCGTACAAATAAATGAATTTTTTTCCCCTCTGCTGTGATTCCCTCAGTCAGATGACAGGGATTCCAAGAGGGATTCTCTTGAAGAGGGGGAGCTGAGAGACCATCGCATGGAAATCACCATCAGGAACTCGCCCTACAGGAGGGAGGACTCCATGGAAGACAGGTGAGAACCAGAAAAATGAACCTCTCAGTGTCCTGAGAGGAGGGTTTCAAACACCTGAAGGGCAAATCTGATTTTTTTAGGCCACACCAGGGTAACTTTTTGAAGCACAAAAGGTTTAAGTTAAGATTTCACAGCGCTGTGCTCCTTTCACTGTTTAGGCTTCTTGTGGAAATTCACTATAAAACTGGAATCTTTTCCAAACAGTGGCAATCTGTGGGTTTTCCCCTGTCACCTCCCTGAGTTTGTTCCTGTCCTGCCTTTCAGGGGAGAAGAAGATGATTCCTTGGCTATCAAACCACCCCAGCAAATGTCCCGGAAAGAAAAAACCCACCACAGGAAGGACGAGAAGAGGAAAGAGAAGCGAAGGCACCGCAGTCACTCTGCAGAAGGTGCTTCTTGCCACTCCTGGGAGCTTTTCTTCCTGGGAGTAGAGTCAGTTTACAATAACTCAGGCTAAAGGAAGCACAGCAGGTGGATAAGGCAGAGGAATTTAAACTTTTGTTATTTCTTTGGCTGTGTTTGATGCCCTCAGGGGAATGGCAGGGGTGTGAACGTGGTTGGGAGGACAGAAATCCCTTTTGAGACAGGGACACTGAGGTCACTTTTACTCCTTGAAGCCTGATAAGATTCTCTCTGTCTTCACTGAGTGAAAGACCTCTGACCTTTGTACCTGCCAAGTAAAAAAAAACCTTTTCTAGAGACATCCCCGTTTTCTTCCTGTCAATAACAACCATTTTTAAACTTTAATACAAGTATTCATGCAAGATCTCACAGACTTTAGGCTTTCCACCCCCCTTTCAGAGCAGGATTTTAATTTTATGAGAACAGAGGTCACAGCAATAGGTTCCCATCAGTTTCACCCTCTCTTAAGTTTTGCTTTTGGTGACTATTTTGAGCGGTAACCATCGGAAATTGATTTCTGTTTGTTCAAGGGAAACATGCCAGAGTGAAAGAGAAAGAACGGGAGCATGAGCGTAGGAAGAGACATAGAGAAGAGCAGGATAAAGCCCGGCGTGAATGGGAGAGACAGAAACGGAGAGAGATGGCAAGGGAGCATTCCAGGAGGGAGAGGTACACCCATCCCTCCCTCCCCTGGGGAGGGACGTCAGCAGCCGCCTCCTCTGAGCATTTCTTGTTGTGAAATGACCCAAAAAAACCTAAAAATCCGCAGTGAAAACTTGTCTGTGTTCCTGGGAATGTGTTGTCTGGTGGAATGTGTTCTTCACTTTAATGAAGTGCTTCATTAGCAGGGGGCATTCCAGGTGAATTCTCTGTAATAAAAAAGATTGGATGGTCTCAGAGGTTTGTTCAACATGAAAAAAAAAAGTACAAACCACATTTGCACAGTTATCAGGGGATTAATTAACTGAAGTGGCTTAATTTCTGCTTAAATCCTGACAGGGTGGAGAACTCTTGGTCTGGGTCTTTTAAACCTGCTTTTTAAAGGATCAGCTGAAAAATTCCACCTTGTTTTTTTTCACTGATGCACAACTGGAGGTGTCGATGAGGAAGCTGAGCTTAGTGGTTTGGTGCTGCAAACCAGTTTTCCTCCTCTTCCCCAGCTGAATTTGTAACAAACACAAAAAATATTATTTTCCAGAGATCGTCTGGAGCAACTGGAGAGAGAAAGGGAAAGAAAAATCCGGGAGCAGCAGAAGGAGCAGCGGGAGCAGAAGGAGAGGGAGAGGAGAGCTGAGGAGAGGAGGAAGGAGAGGGAAGCCAGGAGAGAAGGTGACTCTCTCTGCATGAATATTCTTCTTATTTACTATCACTTTTCCTATCTGCTGACACAGTGGTGGAATGGAGGGATGGAAAGTGGTTTTTTAACTTAAAGCCAGAATTTTAAAGAATTTTAAGTGGGGAGGTCTTTGAACATGGGGGGGAAAAGGAAATACAAGTTTTACATGAGGAGATAAAACAATGTGATGATATGTGCCTTAAATATCCTGGCAGGTTGATCAGTCAGTGAGTCTTTGCCTCTCCCTGTCAGGGAGATTTCCTGTAAAAACCAGATTTCTGGAGGTGCTGCTGTGAGCACCAGCACAATCCCAGTGGTTCTGAACTCTTTGGCTGAGTCTAACTCAGTTTGATAGAGGTTGAAACCTCAAAATCCAATGTTTTAAGGGTTTGGGGGAATAAATTGCCAGGAGGGAGGGGTCATGTAAGTACTCCAGGCATGGAAAAAGCTGTAGTGGGAGTCAGGTGGGAAGATCTGGTGCCTGAACAGTTTTGAGTTCTGCACTTGGACTCTTTGCACAGCGTGTTGGGTATTTGCAGTCTCAGCTCAGATCATTTTTGGTTCAAGAATCTCTGTCCCAGCTCTCAGAGGTAAAAATCAGATCCCATTCCTGTGATCAGGTGAAAAAGCTTCTTCAAGAATAGCAGAACAAACCATGTTTTTTTGCTTTCTCTTTCTTGCTCAGCTCATACCAAACAGCTCCTTTTTGTGCTTGGCTTTATGCTGATAGTGCTCAATCTGTGCAACCTTCCATTTAATTGGTTTTATTGTTCTCGAATGTTCTGTCAGCTCCTTCTAAACCCTCAGCTGGTTTTATTCTTTCACATATTTTCCACTTCTTTCTCTGGCATTAATGCTTTAGAATCAGGGTGTTTCCTGTGTAACATACAGGGCAGCTTGCTTCTGTTTTTAAGTGTGGCAGCAGCTTTCTCTAAGCAGTACAAATCCATATTTGATTTGAGATAATCAAAGCCCTCCATTCTCCCAGATTTAAGTAGGATCCTCTCCCACTCTTCCCCGTTACCCTGTAAAAAAAACCATGAAAAGCATTCAAATCAAGTGGCTGTGGCAGACAGGAGCAACTCTCAATTAGGCAGCTGTAACAATTTCTTGTGGTTTTGTTTTCCCTAGTTTCTGCACACCATAGAACAGTGAGGGAAGAATATGGAGACAAAGTAAAAATGAGACCCTGGAGTCGCAGCCCTTTGCGCCAGCAGAGAGACAAGCTTGAGCAAGGAGAGAGCAGGAAACCAGGTAGCACCTGCCACTCTACACTGTCTTGGGGGCCAGCAGGAGCTGGGGCTTGGGGTAGTGTTTTAATTTTTTTAGCCTCAAACAAAACATCCCAGGTGCTCAGTTTCAGAGGATTGTCCAGCTCAGCTCCAGCGGCCTGACTCTGGAATCTTCACAAAGAATCTCTTTTCTAAAAGCAGCGCTGGATTTGCAGGAGTCGCACAAGTGACACGTGGGATGGATTTAAGGGTAGGGGTAGCAACTGGAGAAGTTTCTAAATGAGTTACCCCCTTCAGTGGTGAAAGAAGCAGCTGACTGAATTTTTAAAACCCTGCAAGTTTGAATTCCCTTGCGGGTTAAAAAAGGGATTGGTTACTCCAGCTCGATTTGGGGTTAGGAGCTAAATTACCCTAAAAGGTGACCTCACAGGGATCAGTGCAAGAAGCATCACTGACTCTGTCATCTCTCAGAAATGAAATTCTTAAGGCAGAGTTCTGCTGAGATGGTGAATTTTGTTTTCCAAGGCAGAAAATGGTCCCACCCGAAGGTTCTGGGGGTAGAGAACCTGCACAAGTGACATAAAAATGCCTTTGTTTGGAGGAGGAAAGCTCTGTGTCTGCCTTGCTAGCGTGTGCAGCTGTGAAAAGAAGTGTAGCCACTCAGAGCAGGATGGAATCAGCTGGAATTCCACGTGGAGGCAGGCAGCAAGTCCTGGGGAACTCCTGCCTCATCAACCACCAGGGATTTTTCATGGTGGGCACTGCACTGGAGCAGTGAGCACTGACAGTAACCAGGGTGGAGGGACCCTGCCCTGGTGATTCTGTCACCATGGGGCTTTTTTCCCTTTTTTCCCCCTGTTTACAGTGATCTTAGAAGACCTTAGGAACACAACATGTTTAAAAACCAGGTCAATATTCCATATTTTTGGCTGTTGATCCAGCACCACTGCAATTCAGAAAAGCTGTTTGTCATTGAGCAGAGTGTGAAATAATTATATTTTTAAATTATTGTTGCTCTGAATTTCCAATACTGAATATTCAGCACTGATTTAATGCCAGCAGAAAGTGAAGCAGTTACCTGGGAATTCAGAGGCTTGGAAGTGATGCTCAATTAGCACTGTGTTTTTTAATTTTTATGGTTGCAGCAGTAAAAGAAGAGAAGCCAGAAGAGAGGGATCCTCTGTCAGACTTGCAAGACATCAGCGACAGTGAGAGAAAAACCAGCTCAGCAGAGTCTTCCTCAGGTGATTAAATACAGTGTAGGAGCTGTAATTAATTGTACAGATGTAATTAATTTCTCTGTTGAGCAGTGTTTGTTAAGTGCCTGATTATTCCTTGCCAGAATCTGGATCAGGCTCAGAAGAGGAGGAGGAAGAGTCCAGCAGTGAAGGCTCTGAGGAGGAAGGGGAGGAAGAGGAGGAGGAGGAGGAGACAGGCAGCAATTCTGAGGAAGTGTCTGAGCAATCAGCAGGTGAGGATCACAAAGGGCCTCCAGGGGTGTGTGGTTTTTCTTTTTTGTTTCGTCCTGTGTTGTTTTATTTGAACATTTTCCTTTTCTCTTAGTCTAGGCTAGGCTGAGACCTCACAGGTCAAGATAACTAAAAAGAAAATCCCAACTACAAGTCCTATTCTATCCTTTTGTGTAGAGGTAATACCAATTCTTATCTCAGAAGCCAGATCAGAAACCTGAGAACCGTTTTTGTCAGAAGTTCATGTGGTTCTGTAACAAATCTAATACTCTGCAGAGCACAGTTTGCACTTGGGGGGGTGGTGAAATCCAAATATCTTGGTCATTTTGAATTATTTTCTGTTGCAAATTTCAGAACTTTTTTAAAACGAACGAACGTAATCACACAAAGTTCAGTCAAGAAGTCCCTGTGCAGCCATTCTTGTCATTAATTAGTAAAGAAAAAGCACAAGAGGTGGCTCTGATGGCTGGGTGTTTTTCTTTAAAATCAATTAAAATTAATAAGCAAATATTGATAATTAATTTACCTGCCCACCTCCCAATTCCCAGAGGATTGGTAAGGGTTGTGTTCCCTGTTGGGAGCATTTGCTGTCTGAGTGAAACAGAAAGCTGATGAGACAGGAGAGGATTTCAGCAGGGATTTGCCTCCCAAGGAGCTGCAGAATTTGGAGTTTTTCCAATCCAACTTGGTTCTGTTTTGCAGAGGAGGTGAGCGAAGAGGAAATGAGTGAAGAGGAGGAACGGGAGAATGGAAACCACATCCCAGTTGGTACAATGCAAATCCTGACTGTTTTAAACAAGGGTTTGGCTGAGTTTTTGCAGCTAAACAAATCTATTTCTGTAAATATTTAAAAGATATAAATGCTGTTCTCACGTCAAACTCAGAAATTCCTTGAAATCCGCTCCAAGCTTTATGTTCAGAGGGAATCAGTCTGATGAGCTGATGTTTCCTTCTCTTTCATTTTGTGTTCTTTTGTCCTGTCCTCTCATCAAAGCAGCTTTGCAATCAGAATGAGCCATCCTGGGTCAGTTTTCTCTTTCATTCTGGTGTAAAGATTTATTTCTCTGACCTGCTGCATTAACACTGGGAATTGCAGGTGAATTCTTGACAGCATCACCTTTTGCCAAGAGGAGAAATTTGGCTTCTCCACAGTCCTCTCCCATGCAGTGCCCAGTGTTGTCACCACCTTAATTTGCCTAAAGCTGAGTTTAATTACTCCACACAGCTCCTCTTTCCACCACTGATTCTGACTTTTAAAGTTCCAGAGTCGAGGTTTGACCGGGATTCTGCCGGGAGCGAGGTGGAGGAGGAGGAGGTCGGGGAGGGATCCCCTCATTCCAATGCCATGACAGAAGGGGAATATATTCCTGATTCTCCAGCTTCCTCCCCCATTGAGCTGAAACAGGAGCTCCCCAAGTATCTTCCTGCACTCCAGGTATGGGGATCAACCTCTGAAATGTAGATAAGAAAGTAATTATATCTGTAATTATATCGTTGATATCTGTTATCTTGGTATCTCTGTATATAGAGATCCTTGTGAGAGGAGAGTTCTGTTACCATGAACAGAAACTGGTTATTCTTTATGCAGCCAACAGCAAAGTGTAGAAATATTAATAAAAATTAAATTTTTACTAATTAATTATGTGGGAGATACTGAGTTGCTGACTGTGTGGCAGATATTTCAGGTTATTCTGTGCAAAAGTGAAGGGAATAATTTAATTAATCTGCTGAAACACAGGCTCTGTCCAGGATTCCTGTAGAAACTCTGTGAAAAATAAACCCCAAAGATACCTTTCTCATCTGCTTTATAGCTGAATTCTCCTGGTAAATTTTAACTGTGAAGTTGCTGAAGTTTTTAAAAGGGCCAAACCTTCCCCCAGGTGCTGGAGGAGTAAATGTTGTCCCTGTGGTTTCTTTCAGGGATGTCGCAGCGTGGAGGAATTCCAGTGTTTGAACAGGATTGAGGAAGGAACCTATGGTGTGGTGTACAGGGCAAAGGACAAAAAGACTGGTGGGTATCAATGCCCTCCACTTTCTTCAGGGTATTTAGGGCTGCACTCATGTGCAAATTGATCATTCTGCATTTTTCAGCGATGGACAAAATCTGTTTAAAATATTTCTTTACCAGCAAGCCGCTCATTTTCAAGGCAAAACAGTTAATTAAATATTTAATCAGTGAGAGAACACTGGGGCACCTGGCAGTGTGTCTTTATTAACTGTGTGCTGGGAAATGTGTTTCCTTTGCAGATGAAATCGTGGCTCTGAAGCGACTGAAAATGGAAAAGGAGAAGGAAGGTTTTCCCATTACTTCCCTGAGAGAAATAAATACAATTCTGAAAGCACAGCACCTAAATATTGTCACTGTCAGAGTAAGGCTGCAGTCTTTTATGTCTGAAGTACTTTTGTTGTTGAAATACTCCTCTTGGCTTTTAAATATAAAAATATCAGCAACCCTGGCAGATCTTGCTTCTGTGAACAGTTGTGTGCTGCTCCTGAAGCTGTGTAGAGATCACTGCCTACACAATCTGATCTTTTACAAAAACTGAGCTGTTTGTTAATAGAAAAAAACCACATTTTCTGAAGATTTTACCAATGGCAGCCTCCATCCTCTTGCCAGTACATCTCTAGAATAGATTTTGGATGCTTTCTAAACACCACGTGCAGGTTTTGCTCATCCGGTTGTGCGTTGCAGGAGATCGTTGTGGGCAGTAACATGGACAAAATCTACATTGTGATGAACTACGTGGAGCACGACCTCAAGAGCCTGATGGAAACAATGAAACAGCCTTTCCTGCCAGGTACTGCTTTGTTTCCCTTCCCTGGAATTCTCAGAGCTGGAAAAGTGGCCAGCACAAACGGCCCTGCTGGCAGCAGGGAGCTGGCTTTGGGCAGTGCCATGTGTTGCTTTGGAATGTCCTGTGTTCCTTGGATCTGAGACTTCCTGGCTTTTTTCTGTTTGTTCTGTAAAACCTGACACAAGTGAAGGTGTTGGCTGTTCCCTCCTGGTGATGAATCCAGTTTGTGTGTTTGGGGTGGAGCTGTTCAAAGGTGAAACTGGGGGAGTTTCACCTGTGCTGAAGTGGAAGAGTGCACTGGGCTTTAATTTTGGCCTCTTCCTGTGAGAGACAATAATTCCTGAGCATAATTTGGATGAATTCCCAGCTGCCCAAATGAATTTCGCTGTTCTGTGACACATTTTTATGGTGCAGGCTATACTGGGCTTTTAAATTCCCACTCCTTCCTGCCTTCTTCCCTGTTCTCCAAACAAACACAAATTGAAGGTGGATTTATTTTCCTCAAGGCATTTGGGGTTGTTTTTTTATCATTGCAGGGGAAGTGAAGACTTTGATGATTCAGTTACTGCGAGGGGTCAAACACCTCCACGACAACTGGATCCTTCACCGAGACTTGAAAACTTCCAACCTGCTGCTCAGTCATTCAGGCATTTTAAAAGTAAGAATTAGGAGAAAATTGAGGAAATCAGGACAGATTCTGTGCTGAAGAATTCCACAGAATTAAAGCTGTGCCCAAAAATCTGTGTAGTGGCCATCGTGGCACACTGATGGTGAATGAACAGTGCTGGAAATGTTGCTTGTTTTCCTTTCAGGTTGGAGATTTTGGATTAGCCAGGGAATATGGGTCTCCCCTGAAGCCCTACACCCCTGTGGTTGTCACCCTGTGGTACAGAGCTCCAGAGCTGTTGCTTGGAGCAAAGGTGAGTTCCTCCTTGTTCCTCTGGCTGCCAGAGCAGTGACTGCAGCCTGACTGTGTTTTATAAATTGGGTCTCTATATTGGTTCATAGGGGAAAACCCTGAATATTCAGTATTATTCCTCCTAATGACATCTAAAACCTGTGGCATCTGACAGCAGAACAAGGTGTTGTCACTGTTCTAGAATGTTCCCTGCTGATAACTGGAACCTGGGTGAAATCAGGGTTCTGTAGGGCTGCAGTGGCAAGAGCCCTGCCAGAAAAAAAAAATACTGGTTTGTCAACTGTGCTGCTTGGTTTGTGAGTGGAAAAGAGTGTGGAGACTTTCACCTGAAAGATTGGTGTGCATTGGTATTGCTCATAATTCACAGTAATTAGAACTTGGAAATAAATACAGCTGAGATCTGGCCCTCGGGTGTGGGACTGGTTGTGTGTGTTCTGCTCAAAAAAAAAAACCCAAATGAGCCCTCCAAACAACTCAGTGAAAACATCTTCCTGGTTTTTCTGAGGTGTGGTTTTATTTCCCTCCTCTCCAGGAGTATTCCACAGCCATAGACATGTGGTCAGTGGGGTGTATCTTTGGGGAGCTGCTGACGCAGAAGCCGCTGTTCCCAGGGAAGTCAGAAATCGACCAGATCAACAAAGTTTTTAAGGTAATTTTTTTAATGTTTTGGGATTTTGACTGATTTCAGAGACAGGAACATCGGAGTAGTGCTTGTTGCTTTTTTAACAGAGATTCAGCCTTGGTAGAAAGTTATTTAATCTGCTTTACAACACCTGGAGTAGGCTGAGACCGTGGTTTGTTGTGTCTGTTTTCTCTGGGTACTTCCCAACTCCTAATGAATAAATGAAGGATTGCACTCTTGAGTTTATTAACGAGAGATTTTAATTGGCAGGATCTGGGCACTCCCAGTGAAAAGATCTGGCCTGGTTACAACGAGCTGCCAGCAGTGAAGAAAATGACCTTCACAGAATATCCCTACAACAACCTGCGCAAGAGATTCGGGGCTCTGCTCTCTGACCAGGGCTTTGACCTGATGAACAAGTGGGTGCCAAACTCCAGGGGATCCCTGGGAATGTGTGGGCAGGAAAACAGTTCTCTGTGTTGTGAAAGGTTTATAAAATCAAGCCCAGGCTGTGCACTGTGTTACAGGAGTACCTGGTGTGTTAATAGGATGTTTAAAATCTCTCTAGAAATCGCAAAAACTGTAAAATAATCTAATGGAATTATCCTGGGTCCCTTTGGAGCTTTATCTGTCAATCCAAGGGTCTGAGGTATCCAGTGATTTACACCTCTGGGAGCAGATCCCTACAGAAGCTGCTTGGATGTGTAATTCCACCTGCTGTCCCATAAATTACAGGTTCATGGAGGAGCCTGCCTTAAAAATCAGCTCTGTTAGATGATGTGGCAGCAATCATTAACAGAATTACACCCAATTAATAGAATTACACCTANAAATTAATGGAATTACACCTAATAAGTGTAATAAGTAATAGTAATAAGGTTATGCCAAATTAATAGTTATACCCATTACCTAGTCATAGAATTGTACCCAATACTAGTAACAGAATTAATCCCTATTAATGAGTTATACCCAATACCAGTCATAGAATTAAAGCAAATTAATAGAATTATACCCAATATCCAGTAATAAAACGGTACCAAATTAATAGAATTACACCCAATACCACTAATAGAATTAATTAGTGGTATTTGGTGTAATTATATTATATTAATTGGGTGTAATAATATTATATTAATTATTAATTTCAATAATCCCAATAAATAGAATTATACCCTCTACCCAGTAATAAAATGGTAGCAAATTAATAGAATTATACCCAATACCACTAATAGAATTAATCTCAATTAATAGAATTATACCCAATGCCTGGTAATAAAATGGTAGCAAATTAATAGAATTACACCCAATACCCTTAACAGAATTAAAGCCAATGAACAGAATTATACCCAATACTGACTCATAGAGTTACACCCAATAGAATTACACCAAATTAATACGATCACACCCAACACCAGTACCAGAGTCATCCCCAATACCCACTACCAGCACTGTGCTAACCATCACAGAACCCTCAAGGACCTTCCTGAGCAATTCCCAGCTTGGGGAAGGGCTGAAGTCCCCCCTTTCCCCCCTCCCTGGCAGTTTCCTGACGTATTACCCGGCGCGGCGGATCACGGCCGAGGACGGGCTGAAGCACGAGTACTTCCGGGAGACGCCCCTGCCCATCGACCCCTCCATGTTCCCCACCTGGCCGGCCAAGAGCGAGCAGCAGCGGGTCAAGAGGGGCACCAGCCCCCGGCCCCCCGAGGGAGGGCTGGGCTACAGCCAGCTGGTGAGTGTGGGGCTGCTCCAGGGCCTGTCCTGGGGCTGGGCTTTGGTTGGGGTCCTGAATTTACCTGGATTGGCAGGGAGAGTCCAGCTCTACTTCCCAAAGTCAGTGAGTGTGGGGCTGCTCCAGGGCCTGTCCTGGGGCTGGGCTTTGGTTGGGGTCCTGAATTTACCTGGATTGGCAGGGAGAGTCCAGCTCTACTTCCCAAAGTCAGTGAGTGTGGGGCTGCTCCAGGGCCTGTCCTGGGGCTGGGCTTTGGTTGGGGTCCTGAATTTACCTGGATTGGCAGGGAGAGTCCAGCTCTACTTCCCAAAGTCAGTGAGTGTGGGGCTGCTCCAGGGCCTGTCCTGGGGCTGGGCTTTGGTTGGGGTCCTGAATTTACCTGGACTGGGCAGGGAGAGCCCAGCTTTCTGTCCTAAAGTCAGTGCTGGTGAGTGTGGGACTGCTCCAGGGCCTGTCCTGGGCTTTGATTGGGGTCCTGAGATTTACTCACCTGGACTGGCAGGGAGAATCCAGCTTTCCTTCCCTTCCCAAAACCCAAGGAGAGTCCAGTTTTCCTTCCCAGAGTCAGTGCTGGTGAGTGTGGGACTGCTCCAGGGCCTGTCCTGGGGCTGGGCTTTGGTTGGGATCATGAGATTGACCTGGACTGGCAGGGAGAGTCCAGCTCTCCTTCCCAAAGCCAGTCCTGGTGAGTGCAGGACTGCGCCAGAGTCTGCACAGGGCTGGGCTTTTGGCTGAAATGGCACTATTTGTATATTGTGCCAAATTTACAGTTTAAATAATACAGAAAGTTTATTTAGCCTTGATTTTTCAGGGAGTAAACACTGCCATGGAGGGTGTGCCCTGTGTGTAGGATTGGATGCTCAATAAGTGAAGTTTATACTTATTTTATACCCATTTCTTTCTCTTTCTCATGCATTCCAAAGTGGGTACAGGAACTAGGACCACTCAAACTGCTTTTAGCAATGGCAAATTTTGAAACAGCAGTATTTAAAAATTATGAATCAACTTTAACTGTGATGCCACTAAATCAAAGATTTGTTCCTCATCTTGAGATACCTTGATTCTTCTTGTTGTTCAGATTTTTGGAGAGGTAAATGCAGCTGCACAGCCCCTGCTCAATGCCCTGTGCTTGGTTTTCACAGGGTGATGATGATCTGAAGGACACAGGTTTCCATCTGACCACCACAAACCAAGGAGCATCTGCTGCAGGACCTGGCTTCAGCCTCAAGTTTTGAACTCAGCGTGAAAAAGGGGAAAAAAAAACCCCACAAAGGAAAAAAAAAAAATCACCATTCATGTGAGTGGATTTGAGTGCCCCAGTTCTGTTCTCCGTGTTGGGGGCACCAGATGTTTTTCCCTGTGAAAAAAAAACCTCAAAGATTATCAAAGATTCCAAGGCTCTTGTTTTATAAATCAATGTGGAGTTTAACTGCTGCATTCCATTAGAGGACTGGAGTTACCTGAAAACCCCAGGATCATCACAAACTGTGACAAAGGACAACTTGAAATCACAGTCCTGGAACAGTTTCTGGTTTATTTTTAGTATTTTTTGTTTCTTTTTGAGTTTGTTTTGTTTTTTGGGTTTTTTTTTTTTTCCTTGTAAATTTGTAGAATTAAAATACATTTTCAATTGTTTAATAGCGTGAAGGATTTCATTGCTTCACATGCTGCAAAGTGGGATGTTGATGACAGTAAAAGAGAGTTTATTTTTTATTTTAAGTAAGCAAATTGTTTGTGTCTGAATGTGTTTGGGGCAGAAAGAAAAATGACAGTTCTGAGGTTTGTGTCCTGTTACCTGGGAGAGAGCTGGGCTGGGTTTGATAATCCCTGACCAGATTTTTTTTTCTTTTTTATGTTCTGTAAATGTATTTACAGTGGTGCAAAACAAATTACTCTATTGTTTTATAAATCAAAAAGATTTAATATGGAGACTTGAAACTTTTATTTGCTGTGGAAGTTTGGTTTTTTTGTTTTTTTTTTTAAATATGCTCTTTTTCCATCCAGAGAAGAACTCAGCTTTAGTGGTTGTGCAAGGCCACATTCCAGTCCTTTCTGGGGAAAGAGGAGAGGAAGGAATCATGTTGGAATCTCATCCTCTGGAGCCCCTGATTTGTGAAGCTGTCACTTTGTTCTGGGAACAGGGAGAGCTGGAAAACACCACATTTTCCTGCAGCCACAGCTGGGCACCAGGCCAGTGAGGGATTAACTCAAATCCTAAACATTTTATCAGTTTCAGTCCATTTGGGAGAGTTTTTTTTCCTGGGTAAAGGCCGTGGGGGCTGGAATGTGGATGTGCTGCAGTTGTGGTGAGTTGGGAAAGCAGGCTGGTTGTTTTCCTGGGGAGGGAAACAAAACTCCCTGTTCCCCTCAGCCCTGAAGGAGAAAACAGCTGAAACATTCCTGATTCCAGAAGCTTCCCCAGGAACCCACTGAAAAGCAGGAGTGCAAGGGAAGCTCTGAGGGGTTTAACCATGACCCCAGTGCATAGTTTGGCTATGACATGGAATTGTTCCCTGCCCCCAGCTTTGCCAGCCACTCCTGAGCTCTTTTCCAGCTGGATGTGGCACTTTCCCCTCATCCTGGGTGCCTGAGGGAGGAAATCACCTCATCTCCCACAGGACTCAAGGCTCACACCCCCAGGGACCAATCTGGGCAGCTCAGACCCCTTAAATTACCAAACTGGGCAGCTCAGACCCTTTAATTACCAAACTGAGCAACTCAGTCCCCTTAAATTACCAATCTGGGCAGTTCAGACCCCTCAAAGACCAAATTCTGAGCAGCTCAGACCCCTCAAAGACCAAACTGAGCAGCTCAGACCCCTCAAGGACAAGCTCTGAGCAGCTCAGACCCTTCAAGGACAAGCTTTGAGCAGCTCAGAGCCCTCAAGGACAAGCTCTGAGCAATAAATGCCTCTTGGGAAGAGAGGAAAACCCTCAAACCACAGGAAGCCACTCGAGGGGAAGAGCTCTTCTGTGGATCCTTGAACCAAACATGTTGGAATGCACAACTGAGGAGCAACACGGGGTCTGTGTGATCCTCATCCTCCTGACAAGTGAAAGAAGAGTAATATTAAGGCTTAGCCTTGGAATTTCTTCTCTTGCAGACCACCAGGATGTAAAAAATGGCAGGAAAACACTCAGAGAGTGTTAAATTTGTCCTTTTCCTGCCATCCCACTGCCCCAGGGGCTGGGGCAGAGTCTGCTCCTGGTTTGCAGCAGTTCACAGTGCCCCACACAGCTCCATCTGACACTTTTCTTACAAAAAAAATGGTTTTTAATTCTCTGTACAGCAAATAGTTGATAAATTCTTCATCATTAAAACAAATGTGGAAGAGTTTGACATTCCAGTAACGAGTCCCAGAGTCTCTCTTGCCCCAAGGTACCGAAGCAGCCGCTGGAGAATTCAGTTGCACTACTGGAGATTAAATCTAAAATGCCAAAGAAACAACTGGAACCAGAAGGAGCAGGAACTGCAGGGCTCCTTCCAGGGCTGTGTCAGTGCTTCAGTCTGATCCTCCAGGAATAAGTAGTCAGGATTCTTTCTTTTTTCTTCACTATGCAAGTGTAAGTTCCTTCGTTAATTGCATTCGCGATGATGCTCATGTGATCTTCATTTAGGGATAAATAACCTGGATATGAATATTCCAGGAGTTCCTTATCTTTATACCAGCTGTCAGAAGAAAAAAAAAAAAGAGTGGAAATTAAACTGAATGTTAGTTATTTCTACTAATAAATTTTACTGAATAATAATACTGAGACTTTACCAAAACACAGTTGAGTTTTACTCTTTTTTTCAGGTGGATCCCAGGGTATGATCATGAGTAATTTTGGAGTTTGGATCTCTGAAAGTTGATGGGAATTTGGGTCCTCAAGTCTTAACTAATCATGGATTTCAGCCAGCCTAAATTTTAGGTACATCCAGAACCTGTTCATACTTCAGTAACAACCAACTAATTAAAACCTAAAAGGGTAAATTTAAATTTTAGTTTGTTTGTTTGTTTTTTTGCAGAATATAACCAGGGAATTCAACTTGACAGTAGGAATTAGCTTTGTGCTATATATAAACATTGGATTTTATCCTTTTTGAGCTCCAGATTACAAACCCCATTCTCCTTTACCCTTTTTCTGTCATTCTTCCTCCTGGATTTTTGGTCTGTCAAGTTTCCTGGGATAAGGACAGAGCACTTACTAGACTTTGCCTTTTTTATGGATGATCTTCTGCCCACAGCGAAAGGTGACGTTCCTGCCCTCAGAAACTGTCTTGGTTTTGGTCCTGGGTGGGGGCAGAGTGGGGGGCACTGTTGGAAATGGGAATTCTGCCCAGGGAGAGAAGGAAATGGCAGCAGTTAAGGAGCTTTGGCCACCCCTGAAACACTTCCACAAAATCATCAGTTAAGGAGCCTTAAAAATATTACATTAATATTAAAATTATTAATTTTAAAGTGTCTCTTCTTCCTGAGCTATTCTTGGATAGACAAGTAACAGGACTGATGTGCAAAGAAAAAGATTTATTATTTATTTGGTGTGTAAACTGAGATGGATAAAAATCAACTTGTCCCTTTCACAGCTATGGAAGAGGACGTGAACAGTGCAGTGTGTGAAAAGCCCATGGATTATCTGGGTATGTAATTATCTGATTGCATCTTTCATTAATGTGGCCCAAAAAAAAACAAACCCTGCGTGCTGAAGAAAGAGGCACTGGTTATCCAGGATATCCTAAGGACAGCAGGATTTATCTGAGTTCAGTTCCACAGCTGCAGCAACCTGCCCTGGTCCTGCACTAGTTCCTTGTCTGGCTGCATGAACTGAGGCTGGGTAAGGTGATTATTAACATCCTTTACACCCTGTTCTGGGGAGCAGCTCCAGTCCAGCTGTGCTGGTTTTGTCTCGTTTCTGGCCCATCCCTGCCTCAGGACCTGCTCTGCAGCCCCTCTCTCTGCCTTGCTATTCCCTGGCACAGCTAAACCAGGGAGGAACGGGACAATTTCACGTTCCACTCCGTAAATGTTTCATTATTCCTCATTCCGAGCCTGGATCTGCACTCAGATATAACAGACACCATCTCTGTTGTGCTGCTTGGAGCTGCAACACTCGTGTCCACTGATCCCTGGTGTGAAATTAAGATTTCTGTGTGCAGACCCCAGCCCAAACCCCAGAAAAGCCCCTGGGTACCGTAGCAGAAGTCACAGGTGGAGGGGCAGTGCTTCTTCATCAGCTTCCTGCGCTTCTCACAGAAACCTTTCTTTGCCCACGATGGGCACATAAATAACCTGTCCTTACAGCCTGAAACAGGAGGAGAGGAGGTGTTAGAGGAGCCTGAACAACCGAATTTAGGAGAAATGGCAGAAGGAACAATGTGGAGCTGGGGTGGGGGAATGATCCAAAGCAGGAGCACAAGAGCTGGAGGTGGGATGTGACTCCACAATTGCTCCACAGCACCCAGCTATGGATTTCATATTCAGGCAAAGCCCTGCAGGGCTTCCTCACCGTAGAGCCTGTGGATTCCCCACACTTCATCCTGGGAGATGCTCTTCTTGCCCGTCAGGGTGGCGTTGATGTGCATGAGGGCGTTGGGGTTCAGCGAGTGCATGAGGCCCAGGGCGTGGCCGATCTCGTGGGCGGCCACGTGGACCAGGTCTGTCAGCCACACCCCTGGGGGAAAGGAAAAGCAGCTGAGATTGTGGTGTGCAACTGGTGTGCAGCCCTGCTTCGTCACACAACTCCTCCTGGGGTAAAACCAGGAAAGATTGCAGCGCTGGAAGGGGCAGTGCTGCCCCGGGTTCATCTTCTCTCTAGCTGCTTGGGCCCCAAATCCAGCCCATTATTTATTTTCATGTGCTTCTAATTGCCAGCAGCAGGACCCAGAGCAGTGCCAGGCTCCAGGGGAGCTGCAGTGTTTGGCCCAGTGCAGCACTGACCCTCCTCAGCTTCCTGGTCACTTCGCTCCCACAGCCCTGAGCTGAAGAAGATTGGGAAGATTCCAGTCTGAAAGAGGCTCTTGTTTGACCTCCACAGACTGGAGTCAACCTCGAGCCTCTTGGCAGCATCCAGCACGTGGATTTTAACAGAAGGATGTGGCTGGACCATCCAATCATTTCAGTAATTCCAATAATTCCAGCAAGAAATGGCCCTGCCACCACACAGTTCGGGCTCAGGGCAGAGAAACAACTTCCAACCCCACAATAAAACCCCGACTGTTTCTGTTGTCACTTTCCCAGACCAGGCAAATCCCAGAATCAATCAGGCATTCCCTGTGTTACCTTTCTTCCAGCTGAACCTGGTGTTGCCCAGGATCCAGTACTCGTGGTCATCAAAGTGGATTTCCCCGTGGGGTGGGAAGAAGGCGTGGGCCAGTTCCCCCGTGGTGCCATCGAAGCAGTGGTGGGTCAGGGACTCCAGGCAGTCCGTGTGGTTGATGGAGTAGAAACCTGTGGGGAAAGCAGCAGGTTTGAGGGTCATCCAGCAGGATCAGCCTGCCCAGGAAACCCCTGGCTCACTGGAAAGGTCTCTGACGGGATCCCAGGCGTTTTCCAGCCTCCAGGGCCACAAAAGGGAAGATAAATGCAAAGGACTGATGGCAGCACTCAGCCACTGCTGACCCTGGATTTAGAGCTGTTCCCAAAGGATAAAATTGATTTGTTTTCCAGCAGGGAATGCTGAGCTGCTCTTGCAACACCACACAGAAATTATCTTTTTGAGAGAGAAGCTGGACAGAGCTGACAACCCCCAGCTTGTTCCATTTTGAACATAAATAAGCAGATGCCTTGGAGTCAGAGCTGCAGCAGGATCACAGTGGATCCTGAATCCCTGGAATTGGGCACCGGGGGCTCCCATGTGGTGGCAGGACAGAGCCCTGGGAGCCTCGTCACCTGCAGCACCAGAGGGGAATGAACATGTGAAATGAGGGTGAATCTGCTGGCTGGGCCATTGGCACAAGGAATCTGCTTCACACTCAGAAATCTCAGGAAGAATTGACATCTGGGCTTGAGAAATGCCTCAGCACTGAGCTTTTCTAGGCCCCAGGAAATTTGGGAACAGCTACAGAGCCGTGGAGGGGAGGAGGGAAGGGATGGAGCAGTGACTGCTCCAATGGGATCAGCAAAAGGGAGACTGAACCCACCAACAACCAGAGCCCCTCACCTGCTCTGTGGCTCTGTGTGACCCTGGGTGTGTCACTCCACCGTCCAACATTGTTTTCCTCATCTGTGGAGTAAGAATCTGTGGATTCTTATTCTCCTGTGCCTTCCCCACCTGTGGATTCCTGTAGCAGTGTGAGACACCACCACAGATTCCTATTCTCCTGTGGCTTTCCCCTGTGGGATCCCGTCCCAGCAGCAGAATTTGAGGGTTTATTCTTGGCAAATTCCTGAAGTTTCCCAACCACCAGATTCACAGGAAGTGTTAAATGTGACATTAATATTTCCTTGAGCAGACAAAAGTAGTTTTTTCTCTGCCTGGCTACAGGCAAAGGACAGCCCAAAGCTTACCCACGAGGCCCTGCCGAGTCCACACAGCACAGGAGAGCTCTCCTGCCTCCCAAATCCTGGGCTCCACACCAGAATTCCTGGAATTAACACACCCCCAGGGATCCCGTGGGGGGCACTCACCGATTTTGAGGTCACTGGGGAGGTGCCGTGGGACCTCCCTGAAGCTGAACGGGGACACCTCGCTCCACATGCGGAAAGCGGCCGCCAGCCCCCGGCGCGTGTCCCTGGCGCTCAGGAGGTTCCTCGGGAAGGACAGGATCCTGCAGGGACACCCGGGACACCCTCAGCGAGATATCCCTCAGGGAAATGCCCCTCAGGGAATTGTCCCTCAGGGAAATGCTCATCAGGGAATTGGCCCTCAGGGAAATGCTCCTCAGGGAAATGGCCCTCAGGGAATTGTCCCACAGGGAAATGCCCCTCAGGAAATTGTCCCTCAGGGAAATGGCCCACAGGAAATTGTCCCTCAAGGAAAGTTCCTCAGGAAAATGGCCCTCAGGGAAATGGCCCTCAGGGAAATGTCCCTCAAGGAAATGTCCCTCAAGGAAATTGTCCCTCAGGAAATTGTCCCTCAGAGAAATGGCCCTCAGGGAAATGGCCCTCAGGGAATTGTCCCACAGGGAAATGCCCCTCAGGAAATTGTCCCTCAGGGAAATGGCCCACAGGAAATTGTCCCTCAAGGAAAGTTCCTCAGGAAAATGGCCCTCAGGGAAACGCCCCTCAGGGAAATGGCCCTCAGGGAAATGGCCCTCAGGGAAATGGCCCCTCAGAAATCCTGAGATCACCTTTCAATAGTGATCATCCTCAGTGCGATTTAGGTTCACACAGAACTCTTAAAAAACCCCACCAGGATAAGAGAATTAATCCTCAGTCACCACTTCTGAGGGAGGTTCCCATTGTGGGGAGCCCAACTCTGCCCCGAACAGTTCCGCTCCACCCAGAGGAGCAGCATTGCTCAAAATATTCCAGCTTTGGAGTGGCTTCAGCAAAAGCCACAGGGCCAAGATCCAAAGCCATTGGATCCAGCAGGAAAATCCAGGCCCCGGGATCACTTTGGGGGCAATTCCCAGGCCTTACTTGTATGTGAGGTTGAAGTGGTCCCACTTGAGGTGGCCCGGGGTGATGGTGTACCGCCTGCTCCGCGCCGGGGGCCGAGGAGGAGCCGCCATCAGCACGGCTGAGCCTGGGACATCTTCCTTAAAGACAAAACAGCGGCTTGGAGGACATGGGACACACCCCAGGACAGCTGATGGTTAAAGGTTTTAGCCTCTATTTTTCAGATCCTGCAGTGCATAGCTCTAAACTCCATAATAAAGGGTTAGCTCACGTCTTCACATTTTGTCAGACACAGCAATTCCTCTGGGCCTGAGATCCAAGGACACCCCACAGCCTCAGGCCCCCAAAAGTAAAAACAAAAGAGAACTGGGGGGAGCAAACTGGGGTAAATGACTTCATTACCTGAAGGTGTAATTGGAGGATTAACCCCTGATATGTAAATGGGCCCAAATTTATAATTGTGTGAAAACTCGTGACCACCTTGGAGGTTTTTTTCACTGCCCAAGGTGCACCTACCTTCAGTGGGCCTTTAATAAATCCCCACTTTATTCTCTTAACTTTATCCAGCCTCTGTTCTGGGCAGCCACCCCAAGACATCAGAGTGTGGAATAAAGAACTGGGTGGAACAGGACACCTGGGGACAAATGGAACAGGACACCTGGAGTCCGGGGAGCACCACAGGTCCTGCCTGAGTGGGGATCCAAAAGATGAGACCAGTCCTGCACCACCCCAGGGCAGCTCTTCTCCTCTTGGAGAGCACAAACGAGGCCTCAGGAGGCTCCTGGCCACTGCAAGTGCTGCAGCTCTGCCTGGAAAGTTTTCATTTCCTCCTCTCTTCGCCACAGAAGAAATGTAAATCTGGAGAAATGACTAAAACAGGCAATTCTTTGTGCAGAGAGCTCTGAAATGCCTTCAAAGGAAACAGAAGCTCTGGAAAGCCCTGGATGCCTTTAAAGCATCGAACAGCAAAAGATATTGAGTTTTGTGACACGTCTGACTCCAGCTAGAAAAGCCTTTTGGTACCTGGAGGGAAATGAGTAGGACCCAAGGTGGCTTTTTGGAAGTCTTCCAGCTCTGTTTCCCCTTTTTGGGGCTAAAACACTGAAAATCTCTGGGCTCCAGAGGCACCAGGGCACTTCCCCAGAGGCAGGGACAGTGGCCATGGCACAGAAGCTGCTCCAGGAGGGTCTGTCCAGCCTCACAGCACATTCCACAGGCAGCAGGAGCTGTCTGCACTTTCCTCATGGAAGAAATGAGGCCCTGAGAGCCAAAAAACCACATCCCTCGTGTCAAAAAGAGCAGCCAAGAGGCCTGAGGTGACAGCTCCGGGTCCTGCCTCCAGCACAAACACCTTTCCACGGCTTGAACAGGCTGGAAACCTTCTCCTGTCCCTCTCTGCCAGCTCCATTTCCTCCCATCCTGAGCCAATCTCAGCATCATGCTTTCCTCCAAGGCAGGTATTCAATTCTCTCAACAACATATATATATATATATAAATATTTATATATATATATATACTATATATAAACTATATATACATATTACTATATATATATTATATATAATTATATTTATATTAAAATATATATTATATATGAAATATACAATTATATCTATATTATATATAATTATATAAATATATAAA
>VXBN01012303.1:87863-148334 GCA_013397395.1 Sinosuthora webbiana
GGCGGGCCGGGCCGGGCCGGGCCGGGCCGGGCCGGGGCAGGGCGGGGAGCCGCGGCCCCTCAGACGAAGATGTGGATCCTCTCGCGGATGGCCTGGCGGCAGATGGGGCACACCGTGAGCGCCGTGCTGCAGTCGGGGCACGAGCCGTGCCCGCACTGGAACACCAGCTTGATCTGGTCGTCGATGCAGATGGGGCAGGTGATCCTCTCCTCCATCTGCCGGTAGCGGCTCTGCAGCTCCTCCATCAGCTTCCTCTGCTCCGTGCCCTCGGAGCTGGGGCTGCACTCCACCTCCGTGCTGTCTGTGGGCACAGCTCAGCGTTAGCCCTGGTCCTGCACCACTCACACCGCACCCCGCACTCTGCCTCAGCCATGAATCAAACCAAAATCCTTGGTGTTAGACCCCTGGGCACTGAGAATGTCAGATTTTCTGTGCTGACAGGCACTCCACCTCTGTGCTGTCTGTGGGCAGAGCTCAGTGTTAACCACAGCCCTGCACCCCTCAGCAGCAGCGGCTCACTCACACCGCACCCCGCACTCTGCCTCAGCCACGGATCAAACCAAAATCTAATCCAAATTAGACCCCTGGGCACTGAGAATTTCAGATTTTCTGTGCTGACAGGCACTCTCCACCTCCGTGCTGTCTGTGGGCAGAGCTCAGCGTTATTCCCGGCCTTCTGCCCCTCAGGAGCAGCAGCGGCTCACTCACACCACACTCTGCCTCAGCCATGGATCAAACCAAAATCCTTGGTGTTAGAACCCTGGCCACTGAGAATTTCAGATTTTCTGTGCTGACAGGTGCTCCACCTCCGTGCTGTCTGTGGGCAGAGCTCAGCGTTATTCCCGGCCTTCTGCCCCTCAGGAGCAGCAGCGGCTCACTCACACCACACTCTGCCTCAGCCATGGATCAAACCAAAATCCTTGGTGTTAGAACCCTGGCCACTGAGAATTTCAGATTTTCTGTGCTGACAGGTGCTCCACCTCCGTGCTGTCTGTGGGCAGAGCTCAGCGTTATTCCCGGCCTTCTGCCCCTCAGGAGCAGCAGCGGCTCACTCACACCACACTCTGCCTCAGCCATGAATCAAACCAAAATCCTTGGTGTTAGAACCCTGGCACTGAGAATGTCAGATTTTCTGTACTGACAGCTGCTCCACCTCCGTGCTGTCTGTGGGCAGAGCTCAGCGTTAGCCACAGCCCTGCACCCCTCAGCAGCAGGGGCTCACTCACATCACACTCTGCCTCAGCCATGAATCAAACCAAAATCCTTCGTGTTGGACCCTTGGGCACTGAGAATTTCAGATTTTCTGTACTGACAGGTCCTCCACCTCCGTGCTGTCTGTGGGCAGAGCTCAGTGTTAGCCAGGGCCCTGCGCCCCTCAGCAGAAGCAGCTCGCTCACACCGCAGCCTGCACTCTGCCTCAGCCATGAATCAAACCAAAATCCTTAGTGTTAGAACCCTGGGCACTGAGAATTTCAGATTTTCTGTACTGACAGGCACTGACCCCCAAGGAAATGCTGCATTTGACCTGAGGCCGTGGAAGAGGCCTCCAAAACTGAGTGACAGCACTGGGATTATTCTATTATTGAAGAGAAGTGTGTGATATCACGTGGTGAAAAACTTAGAGTTTAAGGTTTTAGAATATACTAATATATATGCAAGATGGAGGATTTAGCCTACTTCACCCTAAGTCCTTCTTCACCTTCTTCTCCATGGGTCTGGGTGGTGTTTTGTAATTGGGTAGAAAAATCCGCATTGAGGGCCAGGGGTGGTTGGTCCATCAAATCTTCTATTCTTGGTTTGTTTACATATTTTCTTTACTGATTCTCATGGGACAAATCCCCTGTTATTGCAGGTGCATTTGTTTATCAACCCAATAATAGGTTGTTGTGCTAATGAATTCTCATACCAAGATTGTTTTCACATGGGAACTTGTAAATTACTTAGAAGTGACAGGCTATCTCAGGCAATTTAGCAGAGCAGGCCTGATTTTATGAGGCCTTTCTTTTATAATTCTTTTACCTGTCAGGACAGTCTTTTTACAGACTTTCCTCTGCTTATTTGCTCAGTGGTTTGTGAGTGTTTGGGATGGTTTGGTGGTTTGGGGTTTTTTTTTAAAATCCTGGCTGAGCTTCCTGCCTTGGTGCTCTGGAATATCCTGCTCCCTTCAAGTGAAAACATTCAAAGTTGGTTGTGATGTTCTGCCCCACTAATCCAGGAATCCTTACAGGGCACTGTGTTCTCCTGGTCACCCTTGGGACTCCAATTTCTGGCTAAGAAATATCTAAGAAATGTGTGTGTGTCTTTCAGGACACACATGGTCACACAAGACCACCTGAATCACTTGTGTTGAGTTTTACATAAATGAAGGAACATAAATAAGAGTCATTTGGTTGACTCTGTGAAATGAAAGAACCCCAAATCCTGGAGAACTGGAGTTTGGGTGAATATTCTCCTGGTTTCAGGTCAATGCAGCTCTCACTGCTCATCCTCAGCTCCTGAATCACTCATTAGGCAGCTTTACACTTCACTACGGATGTCCCTTTGCTCAGCATTCTGGAATTAGTTTGCACATCAGTGGTGCAAGAAGTGATTTCAAATCCAGTCCTTGGGGACAGGGAGTTTGTCAAAGGGAAGCACTGAAGACATCACTGCCAGGGAAATCCTGCTGGTATTTCAGAGACCTTGACGTTCCTCCTCCTCCTCCACTGGAAATTTGCCTGCAAATGTCTTAGTTGGAATCCCCATCATTATTTCGCTGCCAGTCTGCAGCAAAGACAAAATGCTCCTGTCCACTGTCAGGCCCAAAGTGGTATTTTTGGCACGATGGAGTTCCAAAGAGGAGTTCTGGCTCTCCCAGCTGTGCATGTCCAATGCCATGGGACTGATTCCTGCTTTTTTTTTTTTTTTTTTCCAAGCATCAAATCACAAGGCTTGAGCCTGACTCCAAAAAAAGCCCACAATGCTCAAGTCATGAGCAGCAGGACATGCAATTAAATCCTCACGTGCCCTGAGAGTGATCTCAGCCCTCACAACCACACTGGAAAAGGCTTCAGTGGCAACTTGCATCAATCCCATGGCAAAAGCAAACCCTGCTGCAGCCTTGCTGACACCACAGCTCGTCCTGACACTGGGAAACGTGGCCAGGAGACAAATCTGTCTGAAACTGGGCTGAAGAGCTTTACTGAAATACTCCAGCTCTGAGATTTCTGGAGAGCAGGGTCATGCCAGCCCTGCACAGACACTGGTTTCTCAGCCAAGGGAGAAGCAAGGCTTGCACAAGATGTGATTTTTGAATTTTCACTGTTAAACCACTCCACGTGAAACCAGACTGGGGAACCTGGTGTTTGTTTCCAATGTACAAAATAAGCCAGGCCCAGGTAAAACTCCCTGAAATGTCCTGTTCTGTCTGTGCAGCTTGAGCTTGGCCTGGGACACCTGAGAAAATCTATTAAAATCTATTAAAATCGAGATGGTTTTTCTCTCTAAAGGTGGATAAATGCAACAGGCACGCACACACAAAAAGCCAAATTAAATGAACTCTCTTATTTCACTGAAAATCGCTGATGCCCCTCAAAACTAACCCTGTGCAGGACCCTCCCCACAGCCCTGGTCAGCAGGAACAGCCAGCACATACCTTGTTTCAGTTTTTTGGTTATTGTCACTTGACATTTGATGCACTTCTTCATCCTCCTGGAGCATTCTGCCACGGGTGACACAAGGAGAGACGACAATTAAACCCAAAATGGACTCAAGAACACAACATTTGTACACCCTGAGGCCTCCCTGGGTGATGAAGGGGTTGTTTCTGCATGCAATCAAATCACTACCTGCTTTCTGAGCTGTGCCCTACTCTCCTGTTTCACCTTTCCCAGCTCAGCAGCAAACACACCACCTTTAAATCCTCCCTGCTCCGCGCCCTTGGAGCTGCTGCAGCTCTGGGGGAAGAGGATGAAGCTCTGGCACAGAGCTCTGACCAAACTCCCTGTGGTCACACTGTGTGCCTTGTGAGATGAACTTGCTGACAAGTCTGAGCTGGCTGCCCTTAAATCAGCTGCAATCCTGAAGAACGAAGAGTTACGAAAGCCAGAGGAGAGGGGAACTCCTTCTCAGGAGGTTTCTGGGGGATAAAGCACTGACAGCCAGGACTGGCTTTCCCTCTGAATTACCCAGGCCATCTCCTAAGCCCAAGCAAAGCCGCCTGGAGTCCCAAGCAGCAGGTGGGCAGAACATTCTGTGTTTTTTCAGAGATAACTTTGGCTGTCTGAGATGCTGAAATCACGCTGGGGTTGCTTCAGGACACAAAACAGCACAAAAAGCTCCGTGTCTAAGCAGAGCTGGATTTCTGACGGGGCGAAGAGGGGGAGGCTGGGTGGGAGAACGGGGAAGAAAAAACGTGACAAAAACGGGGGAAAATATCAGCTTGGACTCACCTTCACACACGATACTGTGCTGGCATGGGAAGAAATGGATGAGCAAGGCCAGCTCTGAGCAGACCAGGCACTCTGTGGGCACGGCCACGCTGGACACGCTGAGGTTGGTCATGGTGTTGGGCGTGGTGTGCACACGGCGAAGGCTGCAGGTGATGGTTGAGCTCTCGGAAGAAACCTGCTGTTCCCTGCAAGCAGGAGGCAGCAGGAAATGTTGATCTCCACAAGCTCCTTCAGCAGTGGGTAACACTGAAATTATAGCCCTGAGCAACACCCCAAAGGGAGGCAGAGCAGCACAGGCTCAGGTGGGTAAAGCTGGGAACCTTCCCTTGCCCAGCTCTGTCCAGAAAGAAAGGAGAAGAGCAGGGATCTCTAACATTTACACAAGTTGAAACTGCTCTTTTGGAGGTGACAGTAAGGGGACAGCACAACCATCTGCTGAAAGCAGTGATGAGAAGTGTCAGCCTGACAGGAATGACATTTTTAAAGCAAAAAAACCTCAATCCAACACGTACTGCACTGACAGAATTTCTGTGGAGGACGTTCAAGGGACACCTTTCACCTGTTGTTTTCTGTGGCCAATGACAGCAGCGCTGGGTGGTTCCTCCTCCAGCAGGAACAGCACCAGGTCTGTGCCCTCAGATCAAACAGAACTCTGCTTTCATGTTTGCAAAGTCCCAATCCAAACAAATGCTTCTCAGAACCCGAGATAAAGCCAGCTTTGACTTGCCTCACTCTCCCTTTGGCATTTTCTCAGCTATTTCTCTTATCAGCTTCAAAACAAGTGTTTATCTAGCCCTGGAATAAATCCCTGTGGGTTTTGGTGCCCACTCTTTTGTTGCACTCTCTTTAAATACCTGTCAATGAGGAATCAAATGGAAGTAAAGCAGAGCCCAGGATTACTCTGCAAAGTTGCTCTTGGCCTCAGTGGCCTCAGAGGCTCCTTGGATTGCCAAGGGGCTGAGTTTGCACAGAGCCTCATTAATCTGTTTTTCCCAACCCTTCCAAGCTCAGCACACACCCTCACATCACCCCTCCAGAAACCGGGGGCAGCTCCAGAACAAACAGGGCGTGCTCAGGGTGACATCCAGAGGGTCCCAGAGACCCTCCATCCCTCCTGGAGCAGCTGCAGAGACACCAGGGCTGGGGAAAACCCAAAGGTTTCCTGAGGCTCGTTACCTGAATTTCTGTGAGAGGTCTTTGACGATCTGCACAATCCTTCCATCTGTAATGAGGTCCAAAGGAGACTTTCCCCGATGATTTGCATAATTGATATCTGCTCCTTCTTGTGCTAAGTAGCAGGCAATGGCAGTCCCAACGTTCAGCTCCACATTTCCCAGGAAGCCAGAAGCCTGCAGCTGAAAGAAATTGGGAAACACACTCTGTCAACAGAAGAAGCTTCTGATCCTCTGCTCTGATCTGCATCAGAATCTGAATAAAGTCTTAAACCTTGTACTTAAAACGTGCAAGTGCAACTTTTTGAAAGCACACAAAGATTCCTTTTTGTCTTTATGTAAATAGTGGGTTCAAATCTTACATTCCAGAGCCATGAGTGCCTCAGACTGATCCTACCTGGTGATAATTCCTACAGGTCAGAGAAATGGGCATTCACTTCTCCAGGAAGTGGAAAGGAAGAAGCTGAAGGCCCCACAGAACAGCTGCTGCAGGGGCCCTAAGTGACAGCTATTTAAAGAGCCCAATTTTGATGTGCATCATCCCAAATAATCTGAAGTCAAGTCACATATTCCACTGACTTAAACAACCAGAGCGTGTCAGTCAGGGCAAGTAAAATTAGATGTGAAGGAATCTACAGCATTTAGAGATGATGTTACTGTAAATGATATTGGGAATGACAGGCACAGGTCCCTCTTGGGGACTTCCAGGACTTTGGCCCTGCACTTTGAGCCATCATCTCCTGATGGTTTGGTGGATGGAGGAGAAGAGCAAAGCACTGGGCTCTTCCAAGCACCAACAGCTAAAAAGGAGGAATGGGTAGTTTCACTTATTCTAATAATTTCAAAAATAATAATATCAAATCTATGCTGGATTTTCCAGTGAATTAAGTTACCCTGCACCTTTGGCCTATCCTGCAGTGATTTCTAGATCTTTATAGCCATGGATACAGAGCAGCACAGAGAGATCCAGTTCAGGCTTTGTAACAGCTTCCCCCTTGTCCTTCAGGCTGCTCCATGTCCCCTCTCCCCCTGCTGTACATCTGCAGATAACTGGGGTGTCTGTGGTCAGCTCTCCTCATATTTCACATGCCATCAGACAGAAATGAATTGCTGTGGTTCTGGGGCACGAATTAAACCCACAAAGTCTCCTGGCTCTGGATTCACGACCTTTCCCATGTCAGGAAAGAAGTGCACAACGCTCATAAAAATATCAGAAGACAGCTCTGCATTGTTGTCTGACTACGTCAAGCCCCATGCTATAAATCCACGAGGATCTATTCCTGCTTTCCCACAGCCAAGGTTGCTTTCCACGCTCCCCATCTGGACTGGATGAAGGAACTGGAACCTTCCTTCACACCCCCTCAGAGCCCACAGGCTGCTCACAGAGCCCTTCCCTGCCGGAACTCGGCTCACCTTGGCCAGGAGGGACGCTCCCATCTCGCCCTCCCGCTTCTCCACGGCCAGGGCCATGAGCTGCTGGCGCTCCAGGGCGATGTGCATGGCCGTGTCGCCGTCCTCATCCTCGGCGTTGACGTCGCTGCCCTGGCTCACCAGCAGCTGCACCATGCCCACGTGGCCCTGGATCACAGCCAGGTGCAGCGGGCTCTGGTTCCGGTTGTTCTTCACGTTCACGTCGCAGCGGCCCTGGGAAAGCGGGAATTGCAGCACAGGGAGATGGGGCTGCTGAGCTTGGCTGGAGAGCTGAGAGTGTGGGGCTTGGGAGCTCCTAAATCCCGTTTTATCTTCACTGAACATTCCAGGTCCAACCCATTTTGTTCCTAGCCAAGACACCCTTTTCTCCTCCCTGCCAGAGCCACAGGAAAATTCCCCCCAGGAATGCCAGTCCCTGTTTTTCCCAAACAATGCCAGCTCTTCAAAGGGACAGGGACATCCCTGTGGGTCTCCCAGTGTTAACTCAGGGGCTTGGGAGTGGGACAGGTTTTCTTGACGGCGGTCTTGAGTTATTCCTTACCTCTTTGATGAGAATTTCAGCCACTTCCATGTGGTTATTGAGAGCAGCGAGGTGCAGGGCAGTGAATCCATCTTCCTTTTTGGAATCCACCAGCTGCCGAGCCCTGGCCAGAATCTTCTTTATGGCTCTGCAGAGTTGGAGAGGTTATTAGAGGTGGAAGAACTAATTTCTGGAGTTATCAACGTCCATGTTTTACCAGGTGGTGCAATGGGTCCCTCAAACCCACAAACTGAATTACAAGAGTACAACAAAAGCCCTCAGTTGTCATTTAATAAAGCAGGGAAAAGCCACATTGCTTCGAAAATAATGTGTAGATTTATCTTTGGAAGAGTCCCAGAGGCTCCCAGTCTTTACTAAGACCTTCTCCTGTCCTTCCATGTGTGAACCCAAACATCTGAGGCTGTCCAGAAACAGAGATTTCCTAGCCTAGGGAGGCATGAGAAGGATGGGGAAAGCAGGCAGGAGTTTCCTGTGAAGGCCTGAAGGAGACCAACAGCCCTATCCAGCCATATCCAAACCCAAGAAATGTTCAACCAACTACTCAGAACCACATCTGCCAACCCTCTTAGACACCCAGCACAAATTAACATCTGCAAAAGGCATAAAAATGGAAAAAAAAAAAAGGAAGGTCACTTACAGCTTGTTGCCTTTCAGGGCAGAATAGTGGAGCAGGTTGAAGCCTTGACAGTTCTGGACGGTGAAATCTATGTTGGGAACTTCAGTGAGAATCTCAATCACGACTTTGTAGTCCAAGGTGATAGCATAATGCAGGGGGGTGTCTCCCTGGGAATCCTACACATGGAGAGCGAAGCAAGCACAGGTAACCGACCTCAGAAACTCCAAGGAAACCCCCTGTGAGCTGCTGGAACTCCTGATCAGCTTTGAGGGACTGACCCAGCACAGAACAGCCCCACCAGCACACAAGCAAACCCTAAAAAAAGGGCTGGGTCCAAGTCACCATCACTGCCTGCCTTAAAAACCTTATTGCTGGGAACGGGAGTGTGGCCACAACACACAGGAAGAGCAGCTCAGCTCTCCCTGGAAGCCTGAGTCCAGCAGAGAATGCTGATGTGATGAAGAAGGGGCATACTCAGAGCTGGAATTTCAGGGTACTGAAATCCAGGAAGATTTCCCAGTGCCTTTTCAGAGGACGACTTTTGAATTCCGCAAAGCCACAAACGGTGCGAGACATAAAGAAACACCTCCCCACCTCATAAAAAACCCCCTCAAAAAATCCTCAAACGCCTCCCTGCAAATCCCAAACTTACTGGGAGGTTGACATCACAGTTGAGCTCACAGAGGGCCCTCACCACCTCCGTAAAGCCCTGGCTGACAGCGACGTACAGGGCCGTGCACTTGGCATTGTTCAGCAGGTCTGCACTGGCCCCTTTGGCCAGCAGCACACGGGCAACTTCAGCTTGGTTTCTGGTTTGAAGCAAGGATAAAACCAGATCAGAGCCAATCCAGTGCACACAGTAAATTCTTTCTCTTTGCAAAGCAGCAGAACTCTGGTTTTGTATCCTCTCAGCCCCATTCCGCTTCCTCTCAGTGGTAAAAAAAACCCAAAACCTTCCTAATTTGTCCTAATCTGCTCTAAATCAACAGGAATTCCCCACTCTTAATGATGAATTCTTCCCTGGTTACTGATGATACAATTCGAAATCTCATCTTGCTCTGGAAAACACACAAACTTAAGAGAAATCAAGTGAACAAATTAATCTCAAACAACTAAATCACCTCCCCCATCCCCTTGAAAAAAAAAAAAATCCATCACTAAAACCTCCTTATCAATTTTGTTTTTTTCTGATTCCCCCTGAAAATTCCTAGCATGGAAACAGAACCAGCTGTGAAGGACAAGAAATCCTTGTGCTAAGAACTCCTGTGTGTGCTGGATAGAAATCCTTCTGGAAAAAAAGGATGCTGCTGCTGCAGAAGAAACGCTCCTGCGAGCTGAAGCTCCAAGGCCAATTCCCAACATAAAAACCGGAGGAAAGCTTTTCCACCAGCCACACATCCTTCACCCAGAGCGTTTGATTTGGATCTAAGATAGGAAAGTTTGGATTTAGGAGAGAAGTTTTCCATCAGGGACAGCAGGAGGGGATGAGGTGTCCTACCCGAAGGCCGCGTAGTGCAGCGCCGTGTCCCCCTCGTCGTCCCGCAGGTCGACGTTGGCGTGCGCCTGCAGCAGAATCTTCACCACCTCCAGGTGCCCCTGGTAAGAGGCAATCTGCAGGGCAGTGCTGCCCTGGTTCTTGGCATCCACCTTTGGGAAGGGCAGAGACAAAAAAAAAAACAGAGGGATGACCTCGCCCTGTGCCCGGAGCAGGGTGGGAAGAGCCCAGAAACGCCCCAGGGTCAGTGCCCCTGCTGGCTCCTCTCCTGGCCAGCAGCTCCCAGCTGGTTTTGTCCCAGAACTTTTGGGAAGGGGAAGGGGAGTTTAGTCAAGAGGGGAGAAGTGAAAAGAACAGAGCTGGAAGCTCTTTGTAATTGCAGAGCCCTGCTGCCAAATCTCTCTTGTGCCTGCGAGCACAACGCTCCTTTGGTACCTCTGCCAACAACTCCCCTCCCGAGAGGAAAATGTGTGAGGAAATCAAATTAGCTTTTGCACAAGGCTCTGGAAGGTGCCAAGTCCCTGCTGTGCTGTGCTGCTGCAGGTACTTCAGTGGGTGCAGTGGCTGCAGGGGACATCTCAGGGCTCAAGTGCTGCAGTGAGAGGTTTGGAGAATTAAAGGCACTGAAGAGCAAGAGGTAAAAAAAAAAAAAAAAGCAAAGCAGCTACTGACACCAGTGGGAGGTTAAGGAGAGGAGAAGGAGGCATGAAACCTCAGCAGGCTGGCAAGGAGAACAAGTTAATAATCAAGGTTTTTTTTTTTTTTTTCCCTGCAGCTGATTTTCTGCAGCAGTCAGAGCACAGGAGAGGCAGCACTTCCCTGGATAGGCTCAAAATGATGGGTGAGTCCTTTGGGCAAAGAGGAATTAGAGGTCACTGCTGTTCTGCCATTTACACGAGGCAGACAGTGCTGATAAGCTGGAAAAAACCCTGCCAAGCAATTCCAGCTTGCTCTAAGTGAGCCTCAAATCCAGCTTGATCTCTGTAAGGCTCTAACAGAAATAGCTTATTTATTAATATAAATATTAGAGTAGAAATAGAAGTCTCATAAAAAGAACTGATCATATAACGGATTCCTTACTCTTGAGAAAAGACTATCTGGGATCAATTTGAGAATTGCAGGTATTTGTGTCTTCTCCTTCCCAGAAGTCCCATAAAGTTTATAAATAAAGAAGTATAATAAATACCAGACAAATAACCACTAAATCAGCCCCACAGGGGTTCCTTCAGAGCTGATCCTGGGTTACAGCCCCAAAAAAACCTCTTTTTGTTACCCGTGCTTTCCAAGGACACGCTGCTGAAGGACTTTGGGGGTTCTTTTTTTCCTCTCCCCTGTTCCTAAACCCTGAGCCCCTCCCTGAAGGAGCTCAGGAGATGTGATCCTGACACTTTGGCATTCTCCAAGCACAGAAATGGTCCAGCAACGAGCCCAGCCCAGTTCCTGCTCCAGTCAGACATGAGATAAGACACTGCACAGATCTGGGCAGCTTCTCTCCCTCCTGATTCCAACAATGTGATTTTTTTACAAGGTCCTCTAAGGACAGGCACAGCCAGACACAACCCCTGCCTTTCTCTTCCAGCAGATCCTTCTGATATCTGCTCCTGTTTTCCTATAGATAAACCCCTCTCCCCCCTCATTCTACAGCTGCAGTGGCCACACAGGAAACCTGGGAAAAGCCAGCCTGGGAAAGGTGATGTAAGGACTTTAGTTCAGATTTATTTAGTTCAGATGTAGTTCAGGACTTTTATCTAGGTCAGATAAACCAGAGGCATAAAACATGCACCTTTAAGTTGTGAATTTAATCCTAAATTGCAGCAAAATAATATTCCAACTGTTAGGAGACGTCACCAAGCCTGACAAATCTTGTTGTTTTTCTCACACCCCTTCCCCTCCTTGACTGCAAAATTTTATGATGATGTTTTAAAGAGCAGAAACAAAGGGAAAAAAAAGAAAAGAACCGTTTTTGTCTTCCAAACTTGCCTTGTCTGGGTATTTCTGGAGCAGCTCCCGGACTTTGGCTGCGCTGTTGAGGGCTGCACAAATGACCAGGCACCCTGCGTGCTCTGACTCCGTCCTCTGGGACAGCAGCTTCTCCAGGACAGTCACCAAAGTACCTGGAAAAGAGACAAAAATGGACCTGTCACCCACCCATCTCTTTGAGGGGACACAGGTGTCACAGCTCCTCAGCGGCGCAAAAATCAAAAAAATTTTGCAAGTTCCGCCTCGAGTCTGACTTGAGCAAACAGCTCCAGATCCATCTACATCAGGAAAACAAAAAATCCTGGCAAGTCTGTGCTCTCTCCCACATGATCCTGACACCCAGAGGAAATCAGGATGATCAGGCCACAAAAAAAAAATATTCTGAGCAGATGTGCAAAGCACCAAAAAATAAAAATAATCCTGTCCACGCACCATGTGATCCCAATAAGGCTTTCAGGGCAGATTAGGCAAAACAATTGTTGATTTCACAACAGCTCCACGCACAGACCTGGGAATATTTCACAAGCCCTCAAGAACCAGTGTCCTTGTGCAGGAAAAGGGATGGAACAGGGAACTGAGTCACAACGAGGATGAGGCAAATGCTGAACCTAGGGCAGAGCTCTGCTTAGCAACTCTTAAGTCCTAAATTCTGTATTTTCCTGTTAAACCCAGCATTTCCCAGTCCTAAATCCTGTGTTTTCCAGTCAAGGCCAGCTTTGTTTGCCCAGTAAGGCACAGCTGGGTTTTATTCTGTATTTTCCTGTTAAACCCAGCATTTCCCAGTCCTAAATCCTGTGTTTTCCAGTCAAGGCCAGCACTGTTAGCCCAGTAAGGCACAGCTGGGTTTTATTCTGTATTTTCCTGTTAAACCCAGCATTTCCCAGTCCTAAATCCTGTATTTCCCAGTCCATGCCAGCTCTGTTAGCCCAGTAAGGCACAGCTGGGTTTTATTTTCTATTTTCCCTTCAACCCCAGCATTTACAAGTCCTAAATTTTGCATTTTCCTATTAAAGCCAGCTTTGCTTGCCCAGTAAGGCACAGCAAAGTTTTATTCTCTATTTCCTTGTCAATCCCAGCATTTCCAAGTCCTAAACTTCAGTGAGTCCTAAATTCTGTATTTTCCCATTAATCCCAGCATTTCCACGTCCTAAAATCCTGCATTTTCCCATTAATCCCAGCACTTCCAAGTCCTAAACTTCACTGAGTCCTAAACTCTGTATTTTCCCGTTAATCCCAGCACTTCCAAGTCCTAAAATCCTGCATTTTCCCATTAATCCCAGCACTTCCAAGTCCTAAATCCTGCATTTTCCTAAGACCCAGCTTTGCTTGCCCAGTGAGGCACAGCCAGACTTCACTCCTCCACGCAGGGAAGAACATTTTGGGTTTTCCCACCATCCCAAGAGCTGGATCCAAGAGCTGCCAGCCCCTGGGGGATCAGGTTTGTCCCTCACTTTTGGATTCCTTGGCACTCTCTGTGGTCATCAGGTTGGCCTCCTCCTCCCTCTGGTAGGCTGTCAGGCAGGCAGGGTTGAAGGTCCAGGACTGTCCCCCCACTGACACTCGCAGATCTCCATCCCCATAGACCTTGATCACCTTCCCAATGTGCCCCAGGGTCTGTAAGGAAAAAAAAAAGAGGATTTTTTTTTTTCTTCCCCCAAAGCTGCAGTTCCCAGACCCAAAGCCAGGGTTTTTTTGGGTGTTTTGTTTTTTTTTTTTTTGGTAAAGCTGCAGCTCCTGCTGTGTGAAAAGAAGCACTGGACAAGTGACACACTCGCAGACAGCTCCCACTTCGAGGACACCAGAGGGTTCTCACCAGTTTCTCTCTCACTGGTTTGCCATGGAAGGGTTTTCCCAGACACACTGGGAATGCTGGGGAGGGAGGGGCTGATAAGAACTGATCGATCTGGGATTTGGGGACGTTTTCCTCCGGGCTTTACCCGCTCCTGGAGGAACCCGCATCCCACTTTTTAGCCACACTTGGGCTGATTTTTTCCACCTCCTTGCCTCATTCCAGAGAACCAGGGAGGGGCTAAGAGGACTTTAGTGATGGAAACCTCTCACGTGAGTTGGTGGCAGCCAAATCCTTTTTGTCACATTCCCCCTTTGCCCCGTTTGGGTGCCATGGACACGATGGCATCACCAGGGGCTGGGCAGGGACTTCCCAGCAGGAATTCTTGGGGGGGGATACAAGCCCATGTCTGAGTGCTGAGGGCTTGGGGAAGCTCAGGAGGGTTACTGGGCTGTCCTGGAACTGGAACTGGCGCGCACTCACAGGTGCCATCTCATCTGTCCACTCCCCATGACCAGGTTGGAACCGCTTCACTGTTTCCATATCATCTATCACCCGGACCACATCACCAACCCAAAAGGTGTTGAGCTACAAGAAAAAGAAAGTCATGAGCTTTTGGGGGATGAAGCCACACACACAGACAGAGACAAAATAATTAATAGTGATCAGCCCCTCTGCCCCCACTCCCAAAATCCCAACGAACAAGACACCCACCGAGTCAAAAAACAGCCATTGCAAAACATAAATGCAACCACCAAGAAAGCTGCAACCACTGAGCTGCAAAAATAAACACACTCCAATTCTCTCTTAAGCCAAGTGCACATTTAAGTAGGGAAATAATTTGGACCAGGCAGTTTCCTAGCTTACTTTGCTCCAAATCGTTTATAATTAATACCAGATAAAGCACGGAAGTTTTCTTGGTCCATCTCCTCGCTACACCTGGCTTGGCACTGGAGATTTTAATTCACTCTAATAAGGAAGTTCAATCTGTTTGTTGTTTAAAGCAGAAAAGGGAAACCAGGGTTTATCTTTGCTGGTAATTTGCCAGGTGCTCCCTCTGATCACCGAGCTAGGGAGAGAGCAGTGTCAAAACACACTTCTCAGAGCAGACTAATTTTGTGCAAAAACAGCCTGACACTGCGTTTTCCACCAGCATTGGGAGTTTTTAGCATTGTGACCTTGCTCAGGTCAGAATTTCGTGGTCTTCCAGCAGCTTCTTCTATACCTAATTATCTCCATTTCTAATCATCCACTTCTCAAAGTCCTCAAACCTCTGGGGAAGGTTTGAGCCGTGAGCTTTAGCAATGCAGCCACGAAATTAGAAGGGCTGGATGAAAGGCTCGAAAGAAATCAGAGAGAAGGGAGGCAAAGATGCAAAACGGAACAACGTGAAGAGACAGAAACAAGGAAGAACAGAAAAATAAAAAAAAATCAAAGGGAAATTATGTGGGGAAAAGGTTCATCACAAGGGCAAGGCAGCTGCAGAAGGAAGAGGGCCTGGAAGCTGAAACGAAGAAATGGAGTTTACCTTTAGAACTTGTAAATGCAAAAGTTCATAAAACAGGACAATTGAGTTTAGAAGAGCACCCTGAGCCCTGAGCCAGCAGGTTGAACCGTTTCCCTGCAGCATTCCCAGGCCAAGGCCAGCACCTACCTTGGTCAGGGCTCCAGGATGGAAAGTCCAGCGCGTGTCACTGTTGAACTGGACCCTCACGTCCCCTCTGTCCGTGATCCTGTGCACGGTCCCTGTCTGCCCAATGAACTTTTGACCAAAAAGAAAACAAAAGGAGGAGAAAACCCCTAAATAAATCACGTTGTTTAACAGGGGGGGAAGAAGGTAGCCAAGGTATGGATGGCTAAATCACCCAGCATTTCCCATCCACAGTGCTCCCAAACCTTTATTCTGCATTTTCCTACTAAGCCTAGCATTTCCCAGTCCTGAATTCTGTATTTTCCTGTTAATCCCAGCATTTCCAAGTTCCAAATTCCTGTGAGTCCTAAATTCTGCATTTTCCCGTTAATCCCAGCATTTCCAAGTCCTAAATTCTGTGTTTTCCTGTTAATCCCATCATTTCCCAATCCTAAATTCTACATCTTCCCGTTAATTCCAGCATTTCCAAGTCCTAAATTCCTGTGAGTCCTAAATTCTGTGTCTTCCTGTTAATCCCATCATTTCCCAACCCTAAATCCTGCATTTTCCCATTAATCCCAGCATTTCCAATGCTTGCATGAGATGCAAACGTTGTTTTTCTACAAAAAGGAGGGGGAAAGGCTCCTCTAAAAGCTCCTCTGAACGAGCAGCCCACTGGGGGAGGAGGGGGATAGGAATACAAAGTGCAGAAATTTTTGAAAACGCAGCACAAATTGTCCTCTTTCCAAATGACGAGGTGGGCAGGGAATCCAGAGTTGCTCTGCATTATAAAACATCAGCAAGGCAAACTCTGAGAGGAGAAAAAGGGGGCAAGGTACACAAAATAAAATATAATTGTGTGGTGCAGGGTTCTAGGCCTGCTGTTCTGGCAGGTCCTGAGCAGCTCGTGGTTTATAAAGAGGTAAAAAAATGCCAATTTCTGAGGTGACAGGAGGTTCCTGTTCCTCTGTTTCATATCCCTCTCTACCCCTGCGTTCCCCAAAAACAGGAATTCAGGAGCACAGAGGTTTAACAACCTCTGGAATAAAAAAAAAAACCCTCATGGCTCCACTGGCAGCTTTGTTAAAAGTTCATCAGAAGATGCCAAGTCCCTGCCTGCCAGGCTGAAAAAAAAAAAAAAAACCCAAAAAAAGAGGCTGATGCTCAGTTAAGAGATTTCCACATTGAAACTGAAATTAAAGAGTTTGCCTTGATATTTTAAAGCCTGATTTCAAAAAGTCTGCTCACCTATAGGGCAGGTCTGGCCAGGATAGATATTTAACACATCTTGATAGTTTTTATGGCATTTATTTATGCTATTTACAGTGATAGGTGCCATTTCTATCTTTATTTCCTTTACTCTCTGGGGTTTTTTAAAACAACAGGTGACAGCAGACTGATGGCTCTTCAATTTAAAGGCAAGACTAAGCTCCAAAAAATATGATATGGGCTGAAGAATTTTAGCCCTGGCCAAGGACAGAGCCCAGTGCTGACAAAACACGTAACTTTAATTACCAGTAATGCACAGCACAAAAGAAGCCAGACAAGGAATGGATCCAGAACACCAAAGAAAAGATCCGTGGCTCATTTAAAAACAAACAAACCAGCTATTATTATTTTGTTGGGGTTTTTTTGTTGGTTTTTTTTTTTTTTTTTGCTTCCAAGACTTTTGCAGGGATCCACGAGGCCATTCTCATCCAACAGGGCCTAAAAATAACTCTGACTAACCAGCGTCCTATCACTAAAAAAATAAATCCTGTATTTGCGATTCAGTTCAACTTTAAGGTCACACAAAGACGTTCTTCTGGTAACTTCCTGAGCAGTGCAGGAGGAGGGAGAGGCTGGAATTGCAGCCAGGGAGAATCCAGGGCCATACCTCAGCCATTTTGGGATTCCAGCCCCCGTGGCCCTCCTGCATCTCCCGCAGGATGTCGATGTCCAGCAGGCACTTCACCTTGTCCCCGTGCTGGAAGGGATGCCTGTCTGTGCTCTCCTTCCTCTGCAGCTCAGCTGGTTTCCCTGGGGACAACAAGGACAGCACCCACAGGGTGTCACACACCTGGGCTGCCTCACTGGCTCCCTTACAAGGGTTTAAAATAAACAGTAATTGGGGCAGAATGGTGCAAACCCCTTTTCACGCCCCATGCAACCCACGGAGCAGGATTTAACTCTAACTGGATGTTAGTAAAACACAGGCAGCTTTAACAGGACCCATTTTGTCCCTCTGCAGAGCAGGGAATGCCTCTCAGGCCCTGGCAGACACCAGGAGCTGTTCTTAGCAATCCACTCACCCACAACTGCTGCTCAGACACGCCCACACAGCACCCAAAATTAGTTCTCCCCATCCACAGGCAGGCACAGAATTCACTCTGAGGAGTTCCTTACCCTCCCACCCTTCCCATGCAGCCATACCCCTGGAACTGAGCTCCTCATCCAACCCTTCCCTCCCCTCGTGCTCTTGCCAGGCTGCTCAGGGGGAGAAAAGTCTGAGAAAGACTGATAAAAGTCTGCCTGAGAAGTTTTATCTGAAAAGTCTGATAAAAAACCTGATTCTGCTGCTGCAAACCCAAGAACAGACCCCTCTGTTTTCCTTCAAAGGAGCCAAAGATGGTCCCTGCACCTCATTAAAAGAAAAACAAATCCACACCTAAATTACACCTGGGTGAAAAAAAAAACCACCTCAAGTCCAAAAGCACAAGGAGTTTCCTTGGACTTAAGAGGAAAGGGGGATTGCAGCAAGTTGCCAGTGCAGACATCACCTTCTCCCATCACTTTTTCTAATTTTTGGCTGTTCCATTCTCCAGAGTCTCCCTTTGGTCACATTCCCCCTCTGAACACACTTTTGGCTCCACCAGGAGAGCGTTTGCTTTCTAGAAGCACAATGAACAACAGCTTGTCTGAAGAACTAAAAGCTTTGGATTGACAAATGTAACAGAAGTGAGGAAAGTTGGATTCTCTGTAGCAGACTGGGAATTTCCTGCATTTCCAGCAGAAGTTGTATTCCTCGGGATACAGCTGCGGGTATCTGATGGTTTTACCACTGAAAGGCCAAACTGTTTCATGAACCACTCTGAGATCAAGCAGTATGCTCACACACGAACCAAATTCTCCCAAAGGATGTTCCTTACTTACGTGGGAACTCTAAAAAAATCAGGAGGTGGTTTTATGTCATAAAAACAAAAAACGGCTCCAGCGCCAACGGCCGCGTGAACCACAACCGCTCAACCACGACCTCGCTCAGCAAAGACCTGTCTCCACCCACCTAATTTTGGGAGGTGCTCCTTGTAGTAGAAGCCCCCAGAGGCCTCCACAGTGCACTTGAGGTCCACCTTTCCCTTGTGGCCCACCCTGTAGACGTTGGTGGTTCCATCCGCCCAGGTGACGCTGGCGACGCTGCGGCCGGTCTCCACGTCCCAGCCCCGGATGTCGACCACGCGGCCGGTCTTACCCTCACCCCCTGAGGGGAAAAGAAGTGGAAAATCAGGAAAAGTGGATCATGAGACAACTCATTTTGAGCAATTAGGAGGGAATCTCTGCGTTAAATTTGCTGGAGGCCAGCGAGCAGTTCGTTTTGGAATGATTTCTGTGGAGGATTCCTGGCGCGCAGGAGCACGGCCCGGTCAGGGAACGCACACACGTGGTGTCATGGCACCACACTGTGGCAACAAAAAAAAACCCTCAGCAGGGCTGCAAAACCCAGCCAGGGTCTTCAAATCTCTCCCCAGCACCATCCATGCGGGGGAACAGCAAATAAACCTTGTTTTGTTCAAGCAAAGGAGCAGCTGGAAGAACCCAGAGCAGGAGGATGGATGTGTGGAGGTGAACCTGGCTGGGCGCTGGGACGTGCTGTGATCCAAGAGACAACGCTGAGCCTTGTGAAGGCAATCAGGGTTTGCAGATTCCCAACTCCACAGACACTGTGTGGTGCACTTGGGCAAGTCCCAGCACCTCCCCAGGACTTCCCCAAACGGGGACAGCAACATCTGCCTCGCTGAGGAACTTCTGAGTGTCTGCGAAGTCCTGAAATCAGCCTGAGGGAGCTGAATTCCTCACTCACCAGCACATCTAAAAAGCACAGTACAGACACTGGGTTTTGGTGGCAGTTCTGCCAAAACCAGAGAGCAGCTGAGGGGTGGATTTAGGGCTCCTCTCACTGCTCCTGCTCAGGGAGCTGCTGTCAGGTCAGCACCACCGTCAGCAATACAAGTCTCAGACATGTAAATGCTGCTCTGATCTCAAGAGGATGGATGAGCTGTATTGAGCATAAGCTGCTTTTGCTCCCAGACCCTGCAAGGATCCACGTCCCCCACGGAACCCAGAGCTGCAGTAGATGGCAGAGTCAACTTTGGAAACCTTTGAACTTCTGACTTAATTCCTCAGGAGCTGTAAACATCACAGTGTGTGTGCAGGGCTCTGGGACAAACGGGCAGGGGAGCTCCCTTGGCCCTGGAGCACCACACAGAAACTGCCATCAGTGACTTGGGGACAGGCATTGCACCCCAAAAGCAGCTCTAAAAAGCTCTTTTTTGTCCCACTGCATTTTCAGCCTGAAGGTTTCAATTCCTACAGAAAGCAGGAAGAATTCTCCAGTAACCCCAGAGTCCTTCACTAGTGCACCATGTGAAACCCTCCTCAGAGACAATTTCTCCTCACTGCTCTTAAAAGTATCCAAATGAGGACATTCCACAGAACTCCAAAAGAAAATGGATACTGTACACAAAGTCAGATAAAATTCTCCACTGTCAATTAAAGCTTTTGCAAGAAGAGAGGAGTCTTTGTTTTCTTGTAACATGCTCTGCATTTGCAGTTTCACACAAGAACTTCCAGGATGGTTCCCAGTGGTTTTTACATCTATGAGAGAGGAGCAGCAAAACTTCCTCCCCACACCCTGGTTTATGTCACAGATATGTAACAAATACAAGAAAACAATGTGTATTAATTAATCTAAAGAACAGGCACCTGCATCACCTGAACAACTCCCCTAGAAGTTCTGCTGCTCAGCACGCAGATTTTCAGCCAGCCATTTGCAAAAATAAAAGAATATATCATATATATATATATAAAATGCAAGTTAACGNTACACACACACGTTAAGAAAACCTTCAAATGGTGTTCTACAGGACATCCCTACATATATATATATTAAAAAAAACCCTCAAATGGTGTTTTCCAGGACATCCCTATATATATATATATACACACACACGTTAAGAAAACCCTCAAATGGTGTTCTACAGGACATCCCTACATATATATATATAAAAAAAAAAAACCTCAAATGGTGCTCTACAGGACATCCCTATATATATATATAAACCCCCTCAAATACATTAAAAAATCCCCTCAAATGGTGTTCTAGAGGACATCCCAAAAGCAGCTTACCATCCTGGTTACCCCACTCCCAGTCAGGCCCACGGACCACTTTAGCCCCCTGGAAAGTCCCTTTTAACGTGATGCGAGTCAGATTCTGTCGAGGGCTCACTAGGACCCTGGAAAAAAAAAAACAAAATCAGAGGAAACAAATGAGTTTGTTGCTGTTACAGACACTGACAAAGCTCTGCTGCAGCTGAGGGCTGTCACATTGGCACCATCCTTGGCCCTAGGGTAATGGACATTACTGGGGTGGCCCTGCACTGGGGAGGCATCCATGGAGCTCAAGCAGAAAATCCGAGCAGCTCACACCAGCAGTGCTGGGGCTGGAGCATTCCCAGGCTCTCCCAGACCTTCCCACCTGCCCTGCAGCCCAGACCCCCAGCTGCAGGGAGAAGGAAAAAAGGTACCTACGTGATGGTGAACAGGGGGTCTGATGTCCTGTTAAAGCAGCTCCCAATTCCCATAGTGTCACAGCAGCCTCTCTGCTGGCTCTGGGTGTGCCGTCCCCAGGCTGCCACCAAGCCTTCTCATGGGTCACCAAGCCACCAGAATCGGCCAGGGTGCAATCCCCTTTTCTAGGTGACTGCAAAAGTGCTCCAGTCCATGCCCCTGGGGCCAGACAGGCTCTTGGCAACTCCCAGCCCAGACAGAGCAACCCAAGTTCAGCAGCTGTTCCACAGGGCAAGGGGAGGGGAAGCTTCCCGGGGGTAGGGCTGACCTCAGAGCACTGCGTTTATTTTCCATCTAATACCTCCAGTGGGAAGGTGGAGACTCAGGAGGATAAAAAGCTTATGGCTTGTTTACTTATCCAGTAAATGCTTAAGTCTTCTGCTTTTCTTAACCTGTTACCAGGATCTCCCACCTGTGGTTTACAACCTCGTGCGTTTCAAAAGAGGGAGAGGTTATTTCATGCCTCGCTCTTATGATCACTGAATGTTCATTAATTAGCCAGGCTGGAGCTCAACAGGAGGAAGATGAAGGCCCTGTGTTTGGAGGGCTGAGATTTTGTCTGGTTTAAGCACCATCAAGGCTGGAGATTGTTATGAAAGAAGATAATGACAGCGGAGGGAAAAGCTCAGCTATAAAGAGCCACTGCTCAGCATTCTTTTTATTCCACTGTGTCAGGCACTACAGACTGGCTTCAAAAACCAACATGGATTTGGGTGCAGCCTCTGGAACAGCTCAGATGTTTGCACTGCATTTTGTTCAGTGTTTTCCCTAATGATTTATCAAAGATGTCTGAGCCAAGCCCTGAGACAAAGGGATAAAAATGTAATTCTCTCCTCCAAACCCTTCTCTCACAAGGGACGGGATTCAATGCGAGGATTCTTAGTGATAGTAAAATAAAGCACTGAGCTGAGCTTAAGATGTTTAAATAGCAAAATATCCACCACTCATTCTATTCTTAGCAGAAGTTCCCTTTTTGGATCATCATGTAACAGCAGTCATTCCCCAGCTCAACACTCTCACATTTTAACCTGCCACTTCCTCTGAAATTTGTGGATGGGGACCAAAAAACCAAAGCTGATCAATTTAGAAAGCTGAGCTTCCTTAAAGAAGGAAAATGTAAAGGAACTCCATCTTCCTGGGCTGCTGAAATGCCAGAACCACCCTCCTTCCCCAGGCTCACCAAAATCCTGCCCAGCACCACCAAAGAGTGATGCAAGCACCAGATGTCCTTAGCCAACCATTCTTATCAAGGTTTTTAATCTAATTCAGTGTTTTGCTCCAAATACTGGGTAACAACCAAAGTTACCCAGCGTGATGCAAAGAGATACCCCCAGGGATAAATTTAATCACTGCGATACTGCCTTTAATAACAACGTTAATTGTGACAGCACAAGTCTGCAGCCATTCCTGCCCCACACATTCCAAGGATATTGAATTACTGCAGAGCCCAGAAAGCCCTTGGGAACATGGGCTGTACAGAATGAAGTTATGGCTCTCTCCAGCACGCTGGGAACCACTCCCTGGGGGTGTTCTGCCTGTGCTCAAGCTTCTCTGAGGTGTTTGTTTGGCTTCTGACATCCCTCAGAACTCTGCTGCAGCATCTGCAACAGCAGCATCACCCCTGCTTTAAAGAGAGGGATGGGGGATCCAAATCGACTGATCTGGAGACATTTAAACAAACTCTACTTTTAATTTGCAGCAGGAAGCCAGAGCTCCTTCACACCAGGCACGGGTGATGTGTTCTGTGAGATTTTTTTTCTGCTGCAGAAAGTTCTTACCTGAAGAAATAAAGTGAAGGGGACTGGGAAGCAGAAGGGATGGTCACCCTGTAAGGTGGCAGGCCATAAACATCAGATGAATCCCTTCAGAAAGGCACAGCTCTAAACTGGATTTTCAGCTCGTGGGAGACACAAACCCACATCCCTGCAGAACACACGAAGATCCACCTCCAGTGAAGCCAACATGAAGATCTTGCAGGAACCACAGGCAAAAGTGACCTCAGTGCAAGAAATTTCAGCTTTTCTAATCCCCCCAGCAAAGCTTTTCCTGAACCTCTTCCAGCAAAGGATAAAGGGAGGCAGTTCTGACAGATGGCTGCTGGTTGCTCAAGCAGGAGCCAGACTAAGACAAGGACGCTGGAGAGGGATCAGGATCACAGAAAACTATTTCAGGAACTGTCTTTACCCAGATTTTTTTCCCTTTTTCAATCCTCTCCTTCCCTGACAAGGCCCAGTTCTTGACAAAACCAGCTGTATCTTTAGAAGTAAAAGCCGTGGCCTTTTGGTAACCCCCAAAGGAACTCGGATCAAATCCTGTTCTGGAAAGGCACAGCAGGGAAGGTTTCCGACCAAGGACACCACATGGGAATTAAAAAGGCTCCTGCAGACAGTTTTTTCCCCAGCTGTGCTCTCAGAGATGTTCATCCAGAGCATTTAAAGGCAGAATATTGCACAGAGAAGATGCAGAAACACCACTGAGCACGGGGAGTGAAAATGTCTTGTCATCATCCTCCAGACATCATTATTAGCTCAAAACCCAGGCTAAAGCTGGTTCAGTGGAGGTTTCTCCTGCTTGCACTTTTGATCATGTAATTCCAGGAAAGATAAAGATAAAAGGTGTCACTGAAGCACAATCCCTGCTCTAGAAATCAAACAGAACAATCCAAACGACACAAGGGAAGCCCCAGCATGACAATACACCTTGGTGTTCATGTCTGGAGTTTTTTAAGGAGGCACACTCAATTTATCTGACAAATCACGGTGGGGTTTTTTTGTTCCTAAAGTAAAATCAAACAAACTCATTAACAGATTAAAAAAAAAAAAAATTAATAAATTCATCTGATTCCAAATATTCCTCACCCAAATTTCTCAGCTTGAACTGCCGCTGTATAAATAACACCCCGTTGAGGAGGTTACTGTGTAAATAAACCTGCATCCCTTTATTGCCCAGTAATCAAACACCCAGCAGTTGTCACTCAGCTGCTGGATCAGTTCAGCTCTCAGCAGAAGCAGCCACAGATGGGAGGCTGGATTTATCGAAGCTGCCTTGAATGGGTCTGCGCTGCACAGACCTAAATCAGAGCACGCACTTGTCCCTGGATCTGGTTTCCAAATCCAGCTGGTAACTCCACCAGACAGAGCTGGTTTAAGAATTACAGATGAAAATAACTGCGATTTCTGTTTTGACTACAGGATAAAAACACAGTGGGAGAAAATATTTGTATTTCTTGCGCTTGATTACACAAAACATTTCCCTGCGCAGCTCGCTGGCTCCTCCAGCTCCATTGTTTGCCAGGAAAAAAAAACAAACCAGAGCTTGTGAAAAACCACTGAGGTTGTGATTTATTGGTGAGAGAAGGCTAGAAAATAGCCCAGGTAAAAGGCACCACATCTGAAATTCAACTCAGCCCCAGCCCTGGGCAGGTGATCCAAGCAAAAACGTTGGTGCTGCACGGGAATGTAACAACATCCATCTTTTGTAGGAGATTATCTCGGGTTTGATTATTTGCAGAGCTCACCAGAGTGTGCCTGTCTTTTCCAGCCCTAATATAAACTTGATGAGCTTTGCTTTTGCTGTCCTGCTCACAGGCACTGATTTATCTCCCAATTACTAAGCACATATTCAGCAAATGGATACAACAACTCTGAAAAAAAAAAGCTCTTCAGTAAAACTGAGCTGGTCCATCCTTTTTAAGCCAAGGATGAGAGCCTCTCCCACAGCAGCCATAAATCCAAACCAAACAAGACCAATAAAAAAAATAACAAATGAGGAGGTCAGGAAGAGATTACCTCAAATAGCAAAATTAAAAAAGAAAAAAAAAAAAAAAAAATCAGCACCTCCTGTCACCCGAAGTTCAAACTCAGGTCATTTTAAGAGCTGAAAGAGCCTTCAGGTAAAGGTGTCTTCAAAGCCTCTTTAGAAAACTGATTGGGAACCCTCTGCAGTGCCTGTCTGGGGTTAAATCCTCCTAAATCCTGGGATTAGTGACCTGCTACAAACAGGGATGTGTTGGCCTTGCCTGGTTCAGATGGCCCCGGCAGCAGCAGCAGCAGCAGGAATCAGTGAGGAACCAAAGGATCCCCATTCCCTGCCAATCCTGGTCTGCAAAGGAGACACAACTACAAAACCCAGATCCACACAGCATTTACCACGGCTTTTTAAATACTCTGATTTTTTTTCTCTCTTTTTGTCCTTAGGGGACTGCCAAAGGTTTTATCTTCTACTTTAGTTTAGAAGGGAAAAAAAAAAGAAGAAGAAGAAAAAAGAAAAATAGAGATGAGTGATCTAAGCAATAGTCCCAGTGAGTCATAAGCAGGCAATTTCTGTTCTTGAAAAGGATGCTGCAGTGCCTGAGGCAAAGTGTCTCCACAGCTCAGACCTCCCTGATTCCACAGGAATTCTCTCCGTGGATTGTTCAGAGGTGATCCAGTGCCCTTTGCTCCACCCCAGGACATTCCACCCTTAATGCAGAGCACTCTCCACAACCCCCCCCCATATCAAATGTGATACAAATCACATTTGCATTAAAGCAAAGATGTTCCCACTGCTTCCTGCCCCAGCACTGCGAGGCATTTCTGAGGAAAAAGGTGCAGAAAACACACATTTATTGCAGTTATTGTGCCACCCTCGGATCCAATCCCGAAACCAAACCCGTTCCTCACAACCTGTTTGCTCCAAAAGCCGAGTGACTTCCAAGAACCACACCGTGAACCTTTCATTCAGCTTTAAAACTGCAGCTTTCCACAACAGGGGGGAGCTTCTTCCTGGAGAATTTCTAATTCCTCTCCATCCCAAAACTCAGCAGGAATCGATACCTGCCAGGCAGGAGCAGCAGGAAAGGTGTTCCATTATCCAATTAACCTGCTGTTTTATCCTTGCCCCTTATGGAGGCTCCCAGAAATCACTGCCACACCTGACAGGCTCATGCTGTGTCTCTTTTTTGTTTTCTTTTTTTTTTTAAATTCCTTCTTTTATCTGCTGCTTTTTATTCTGAATATCCTTATTCCTAATAATGTACAGCAATGTAAATCAGAACAGCGCTGATTTTATAAAGATTTGGTATCAGGCACTCTGGCCTTTGTCAAATTAAGTTAATTTGTATCACATCTTCTCTAACTACTCATCCAGCCACACTCACAGAAAAAAAAAAATAAATTAAAAAGGTGAAAGAATTTAGGGGAAAAAAAAAAATCCAAGCCAACCAAAAAGCACCATGAGACATCACATCCTGCTCTACCTCCCCAGCGCTTCCATGACATTCCAGAGTGGTGCTGCAGTTTCTGGCAAAGTCAAACAATTCACACAGGACAGCCCTGGCCCTGGCAGGGCTCCTGGCCATGCTTCAAGCTCCCTTTTTCACCCTGTGACAGCAAGAACTGCACTGCCCAACTCCAGCAGCAGCCTGGACACAGGCACAGACCAGCCCTGGAAGGGAAAATCCCTCTGTTTCCATCTTCCTCCACTCAGATTCCTCAGGGAAAAAAAAAAAAAGGATCAAGTTCTGCAGAGGATGAATCCCGGGGAGAAATTACCTAGAAATCTGCCTTTTGATCCAGGACAGCATCCCAGGTGCTCCTGGGGAGGGTCAGGGCCCTGCTGCCCGAAGGATTTCCCACCTGCAGGGTTGGGAAATCCTCAGCCACAGGGCAGAAAACTGGGGCTGCTCTGCAGCAGTGCCTTTTTTTTTTTATTTTATTTTTAACTTAAATGCGAGTAAAATGATGTACCTTAAAGCTCAAACAAAAGACACAAGCAGGCATCCCTGAGTAACTACTTGGAGATAACTCTGTTATTAATAGAAAGAGAAAAAAAAAACCCCTCATGTCTATTTTTACAAAGATGTGTGTTTTTATAGATAACACCAAATTGTGAAGCTCATTTCACAGTAGGATCTGGCTGGCTTCTCATGTTAACACAAGCTCCAGAAACACCCTGATCTGGTGGATAAACACAAATTTCAAGAGCTCAGAGGGGAGATTCTCTGGGCAGCAACATCCCTCCTCTGCCAGGGCTCGGAATTCTGGAATTCTGGCTCAACCAAGGCTGGCACCACCCTGGCAAAATCAGCTGCAGGCAGAGCTTCCCACATGGCAGGAAAAGCAGCTGCAAATCCCACACCTCTGCCTCGAAAACAGTAATTACACTTTTCATTCCACAGATGGATGCAAGGCACTGTGATATTTTCAAAGGCAGGCCCCAAAAAAAAAAAAGAAAAAAAAAATAAGAAAATCAATGACAGAGATAAGCTGATTTCTTATTCCTTCTCCTGAAGGCAAGAGGATTAAATGATTCATCTCCATGCCCACTTTAGGAGATGCAAATAAAAGTACTGCTGAGACTATTTTTGAGTTCTTCCTCAGGACAGGAGAACAGATTTCCCATGTTTTGGCAAATCATGGAAGGAGCATAAAATTACAGATGCTGCTCCACAGGCATCAGTGCAGCAGTCAACTCCAAAAAAAAAACCAGGAGCAAGTGAGAAAGTGCTGCTCTTCAGTGAATAGACCCCAAGAATAAATCAATAATTTGGGACTGCAGGATCCCTGTCAGCCTCCCTGTGGCCTGAGAACAGCAAATAGCAAAGCATGTCTGAGAAATTATTTGTGGGGGATGCTGAGGAAGAGAAAAACCAGAGCAGAAATCACTCTTTTTGTCACTTTATAAAAACACTCTGCAGATTTCTGTTCGCTGCCTTTTTTTCTTCAAGCAGCTTCATAAAACCTAACCAAGCCTGACATTATTCTATAGAACAAACCTTTTAAAACCCAATCAGTAAAAACTGAGCCTGATGTATCTACATGAATTTCTTTATAAATCACACAGATATATGTGCAAGTCAGGTTCTAAGTTATTGCTGGGTTAATTTTGCACAGCCCTGGGGTGCACACAGCAGGTTTTGGAGAGCCCCAGGATGGAACTGAGCCTCATAAATTGGAATTATTCCATAGAACAAACCTTTTTTGGTCATAAAACCCAATCAGCAAAACCTGAGCACTGCCTGATATTTTGTAATTTATAAATTTCTTTATACATTTCTTTGTAAATCACACAGATATGTACAAGTCAGGTTCTACTGGGTTATTTTGCAGACCCCTGGGGTGCACAGGGCAGGTTTTGCAGAGCCCCAGGATGGAATTGAACCCCACAAATAGGAATTATTCTACAGAACAAATCTGGAATTATTCTATAGAACAAATCTTTTTGGTCATGCAACCCAATCAGCAAAACCTGAGCACAGCCCAATAGATCTATGAATTATCCAATTCTTAGTCAGGCTCTAAGTTATTGCTGGGTTATTTTGCAGACCCCTGGGGTGCACAGGGCAGGTTTTGGAGAGCCCTAGAATGAAACTGAGCCCTATTAATTGAAATTATCCTATAGAACAAATCTGGAATTATTCTATAGAACAAACCTTTTTTGGTCGTGAAACCCAATCAGCAAAACTTGAACGCTGCCCAACACATTCACACGAATTCCTTTATAAATCACACAGATACGTACAAGTCGGGCTCTAATTTTTTTGCTGGGTTATTTTGCAGACCCCTGGGGTGCACAGGGCAGGTTTTGAAGAACCCCAGGATAGAACTGAACCCCACAAATCTGCCGAGGGGGGAGAGGACTCACGGCTGGGAATGGGCGGTCTCGTAGCGCTCGAAGGAGTGGGACAGGTCGTGTTTGTTGTTCATGTAGCACTGCGTGCACAGGTCGTAGTCAAAGCACATTTTGCATTTCCACCTCATGCCTCGGATGCCGTGCTTCTTGCAGCAGTCACAGATGATGTTGGGGTGACGGACACCTGGGGGGAGCAAAAGGGAATGGGAGAGCCACGCAAATTCCAGGGGAAATCAGGCTCTTAGGACCACCCTTCTAGCACTGCAGAATGCCAAAGCCTCACAGGAAAAACCTTTTGAGATCCACACAAATTCCAAGGGAAATCAGGCTCTTAGGACCACCCTTCTAGCACTGCAAAATGCCAGATCCTTCCAGGAAAAGACCTTTGAGATCCACACAAATTGCAGGGGAAGTCAGGCTTTTAGAACCACCCCTCTAGCACTGCAGAATGCCAAACTCTCCCAGGAAAAGACCTCTGAGATCCACACAAATTCCAGGAAAAACCAGGTTTTTAGAAACACCCTTCTAGCACTGCAGAATGCCAAACTCTCCCAGGAAAAGACCTCTGAGATCCACACAAATTCCAGGAAAAACCAGGTTTTTAGAAACACCCTTCTAGCACTGCAGAATGCCAAACTCTCCCAGGAAAAGACCTCTGAGATCCACACAAATTCCAGGAAAAACCAGGTTTTTAGAAACACCCTTCTAGCACTGCAGAATGCCAAACTCTCCCAGGAAAAGACCTCTGAGATCCACACAAATTCCAGGAAAAACCAGGTTTTTAGAAACACCCTTCTAGCACTGCAGAATGCCAAATCCTTCCAGAAAAAAGAGCTTTCACTGAGCCAAGGGCAGGCAGGAGTACTTCACACACAAACACAGTGAACCCAGAAATCCTGTGAGTTCTGTGTTTAGCTCTTTCCAGCTTCTTACATTCCCATTTTTTATCCCAGTCGTGTCTAAAGTAAACATCTCTGCTCATTACAGCACCAACACTGCTCATGGAGGAGTGCCATGCTTAGTGCTGGGCANCAAGCCAGGGCTCCTTCACACCTTAAAACCACCTTTCCAGCACTGCAGAATGCCAAATCCTTCCAGAAAAAAGAGCTTTCACTGAGCCAAGGGCAGGCAGGAGTACTTCACACACAAACACAGTGAACCCAGAAATCCTGTGAGTCCTGTGTTTAGCTCTTTCCAGCTTCTTACATTCCCATTTTTTATCCCAGTCGTGTCTAAAGTAAACATCTCTGCTCATTACAGCACCAACACTGCTCATGGAGGAGTGCCATGCTTAGTGCTGGGCATTGAAACAGCTCTGCTTCTAAAGAGAAATTATTTAAGGGCTGGAAAAGCCTGGCACAACTGTTCTGAATGAATCTACTCCTCTAATCCACACTTTGCAGAATTAGGACACACGGCTGTAAAGGGGATTTGAATGAAACTTGATAAATGCATGTTTTAAAGGGGAAAAAAAAAATCATGTATTGTAGGTGATGCAGCAATACAATGTGAAGTGATGTGTGTCCTTTGAAATATCCTTTTCCTGGCTGGAGGGAATGACAAAGTCAGTGAAAGTGTTCACTCACAGATGGAAAAAGCTGGAAAGCAGAGCCTCTGCACAGAGGGGAAACAGGAATGTCCTGGCCATGCACAGCAGTGTCAAAGGCACCAGGGACAGGGGCAAAAGGTGGCTGTGCCCTTGCCCAGGCCCTGCTCAAGCAGAGAGAAATAGGAATGTCCTGGCCATGCACAGGTGGTGTCAAAGGCTGTCCCAGCATTAGGGACACGGGCAGGAGGTGGCTGTGCCACTGGCTGTGCCCTTGACAGAGGGAAACAGGAACATCCTGGCCACGCACAGTGGTGTCAAAGGCACAAGGGACATGGGCAGGAGGTGGCTGTGCCACTGGCTGTGCCCTTGACAGAGGGGAACAGGAACATCCTGGCCACGCACAGCGGTGTCAAAGGCACAAGGGACATGGGCAGGAGGTGGCTGTGCCCTTGCCCAGACCCTGCTCAAGCAGAGCCTTCCCACAGAGGCAAACAGGCACACCCTGGCCACGCGCAAGGCTCAGCACTGCTCAGCAGGCGGGCGCCAAAGGCTGGCCCATGGCGCAGGTGTGACCTGGGGCAGGTGGAAGTGGCCGTGCCAGGGGCCGTCCCCTGCCCTGCTCACCTATCTGGGCGTTGTCATAGAGCAGCAGGTCGTAAGCCCCCTGGAAGCCCGTGCGGTAGTTGGTCCTGTTGCCCTGATCCCACTGCACCACCACGGTCTTGTCGGGCGTGGTGGGGCTGCCCGTCCGGCCGATCTCCACCACGGTGCCCACGTTGCCCTCGCCGCTGTCCTGGCTGCCCCACTTCCAGTCCACTCCGCGCACGACCCTCATCCCGACCTGCATGCTGGCATGGGGGTCCGGCTCCATGGGCCTGCACGGCGAACCCTAAAGCTCCAGCTCCTCCTCCTCCTCCTCAGGGGTCTCGGAGACGGGCGGGATCACCGGCAGCGCTGGCGGCGGCGTGGGCAGCATGGTCAGCACACCTGGAAACACAACGGGGGTTTTCAGGTGGTGACACTGCACGTGTCACGTTTCACCTGGAAATACAACAGGAATTCAGGAATTTAGGTGATGACACTCCACATGTCACCCCTGGAAATAATACAATAGGGATTTTCAGGTGATGCCACTCCACGTGTCACATTTCCCCTGGAAATACAACAGGAATTCACGTTATGACATTCCACATGTCACGTTTCCCCTGAAAATACAACAGGAATTCAGGTGATGACGCTCCACACGTCACGTTTCCCCTGGAAATACAACAGGAATTTAGGAATTTAGGTGATGACACTCCACATGTCACCCCTGGAAATAATACAATAGGGATTTTCAGGTGATGCCACTCCACGTGTCACGTTTCCCCTGGAAATACAACAGGAATTCACGTTATGACACTCCACATGTCACGTTTCCCCCGAAAATACAACAGGAATTCAGGTGATGCCACTCCACGTGTCACATTTCCCCTGGAAATACAACAGGAATTCAGGTGATTTCACTGGGCAAGGAGTCTACAAAATTCCAGTACCAGCCCTTGATTCCAAACTCAAGAATAAGCACGAGAGCCACCAGAGACACAACAGCAGCAGAAACGAGCAAGCACAGTAAATAAAATTGAAAGAAACGACCAAGAAAACACCAGCAGCACAATTTTACCAATAAAAGTCAATTTCTGTCTATTTTTCAGGCAGTCCCCTCACATGCATCTTTTCTTAACACAGCACTGTGGAGTTTCACTTCACGTCAGTTTTGGTTTTGATTTGAGGACACAGGAAGTTTTAAAACCTGAAAGAAGCATTTGTCTGTTCTGCCCAAGTAATGGCAGTTTTTCAAAAACATGGCCAATGTCAGATTAATTTCAGTCTTTTCCTGTTATTTATCCACGAGCTGCAGCAGGAACAGGGAAGGGCTGTTGCCCAACCTGCACTAAACCCAGCAGATTCAGTGCTGGGATCAGTGAGACAGGGACAGCCTTCCCAACTGTTGCCATGACAATGGGTAAATGAGGTGAACACCACACAGATGCAGCACATCCTCAATTCTGAATTAAATCGGGTTCTTAAATCAAGCAGATTCTCAAGCCCTTGTTTCTCTCTTTACCAGCACGACAAGACAGAGAAGAGGAATGTGGTTTTCAATGTGTACAGCCTGGAAAAATCTCCTGCAGCATCCTCAGGCATCCCTGGGTCTCCCTCCTCCTCCTGAGCTAAGCTAACATCCAGATTTTCTCAAAAATAAAATAAAAAAAAGGCCCAAGAGGATGCCAAGGGATAAATAAGGCAGATGGCACAAGCAAAGCTCCCCCAGTGCCACCACACAGAGGGTGAGGAGGGGATGTGCTCAGCCCCGGCAGCAGGAGCAGCTCTGGGCCCTGGGACGTGCTGTCAACGCTCCCACCCACCAATAAAAGCAACTGAAAACCACCAAACCCTAAAAATAAAACCCGTCCTCCGGCCAAACATCCCCTTTTGAATGCACGGAGGAGCCGTTTGGTGCAAACCCACATCTCCAGCGTGCAGCCTGATTTCTGCTCAGCCTCAGCAGCTCCTGCCTCTCCCTCCCCTCGCTGCTGTGACACCCAAACCCCTGGCACAACGAGAGCAGCATCAAACCCAGCTGTCCCTGTGAACTCCACATCGTCCTCCCTCCTAATCATCACTGAAAGTCGCTCTGGGCGACTCTTTTCGTTTGTTTTTTTTTTTTTTTGTGGGGGTGGATGTAACGTTGCTGAGCTGAAGGTGCAGCAGTGTTTACTGTCTTTATGAGAGCAGGAATTAGCAAAGAATATCCTTTTCAGAGCCTAGTGAGATTCTCCCTCTCCTTCCAGATCAGAGATGAATAAAATGGACTATTTATTGCTTCAACTAAGAGGCAGAACTGCTTTTTTTAAAAGGCTGCTGTGAATCAGTTCAAGGCAGCCGAGCAGAGAAAACAAATGGGAACATCCAACAATGCAAAATAAAGCACGATTCAATTGCTGTTCCAGGGCTTTTCCCTAAAAAAGAACCACCACCACCCCTTCCTGCCTCATCCGAGGGAACTGGGGGCGGGTACTAACACTGGGAGAAGGAATTCCATGCTCAGGGAAGGAAGCAACAAATTCCACGGGGTGCTGGATGGGGATAGAGGGTCACTCCCCAGCCTTAAGAGTTTTCTGCCATTTCACTGGGCCTTCTTCCCCTCCCCAGGAATGAATGAATGAACCACCACAGGCTCAGAGCTCTCAGTATCCCAAGGAAAGCAATGGCAGCTCCAGCAATTATTGATCAAAGAACGTTCCAGGCTGTCCCACAAAAAAAATAAATCCCCACAGCACAAAGGAGGATAATCCCTCCCCTACCTGAAAAGGGCAGAGCAGGCTGGCACTGGCACATCCTGACAAGTGCCCAGCAGAGAATCCTGATATCAGAGCCAACCCTGTGTCCCAGAAAGGCAAACCCACATTTTCCATGTGCATCCTTTCACTTCCCAACCTTAAAAGTTTTCTGCCATTTCACTGGGCCTTCTTCCCCTCCCCAGGAATGAATGAATGAACCACCACAGGCTCAGAGCTCTCAGTATCCCAAGGAAAGCAATGGCAGCTCCAGCAATTATTGATCAAAGAACGTTCCAGGCTGTCCCACAAAAAAAATAAATCCCCACAGCACAAAGGAGGATAATCCCTCCCCTACCTGAAAAGGGCAGAGCAGGCTGGCACTGGCACATCCTGACAAGTGCCCAGCAGAGAATCCTGACAGCAGAGCCAACCCTGTGTCCCAGAAAGGCAAACCCACACTTCCCATGTGCACCTTCCCACAAATCCTGGAGGCTCAGCTGCACACCTGAACGCTTTTAAAGGAGCTGCAAAAACCACCAGCAGCCCCTTGCTGAAGGTGAATATTCCATTTTCCACACAGAAGTGGCTGCTGCACTCCCAGCTCCCCTGCAGGGGAGATGCAGAGAGGGAGGAAAGGGCTGCTCAGAACCTTCAGGAGATGAATTATGGTGCTCCCGTGGTCTGAGCCTTGCCAGAGCAGCATTATTGACTTCCTAAGTGGAAATGTTTCACTCACTGAAGCAAATACTCCTCCCCTGATGCTGCCTGGGCTGTAATTATTCCTGGGAAGGACAGGTAGGGCTGCCAGAAATGATTCCCAGAGAAAACATCGGTTTTCCCATGGGAATTTCAAGTGATCATGAACGGAGAATCCATTACAGGAAAAGCAGGTTTCTGAATCCTCATCTAAACCATCTGACCTTGCCCTACTGTGACACAGGAAAGAGCAGCATGGATGTAAATCTCTGAGATTTAGGAAATTCCGCTAAAACTTAACTGGAAAAAAAAAAAAAAAAAGGGGAAATGCTCCAGCTTTCAGCCCGCAGCATTTCAGCTGTAATAATTGTGGCAACTTTCTGCCAACATTCAACTGTGACAGCCCCAATTTCCACCCCGTGGGAGGCAAAGGTTGCTGCTGCTCTGGCCCCACAGCAAACAGAACCCAGGGCTGTGAGCAAAAATGACAAAAATCAGTGCCTGCAACACGCTGATCACATTATTTGAACAGCACGGTAAACAGAGGAAGTGTTTAAAAGAAAAAAAAAAAAAACAACAAAAAGACCCACCAAACAGCTTTTCTTCTTCCTTTTACACAAATTTGGCGGCTTGAATTGTCTTCTGAGGTGAGCTGCTCCAGTTTAGGGTGATTTGTCCATGCAGGGGATGACTCCTCAGGCCACTGCAAATCACACACTTCCCCAAAATTCCCGATTTCCCCGAGGGATCAGCCCCCAAAGCAGCCAGCATCACACTGCACATTTTGAAAATAACATCACCGTCCATTTTTCACTCTTTTGGCTCTTCCATTGCCATTAAATAAAGTCTTACCAAGCCATTAAAAGTGCAGATTGATCAGCTACCACCACTGTAAAGCTTCAAGGCTTAATTTTGCATATCCTCACATCAAGAACAGCAACACAGACACAATTTTGGTGTAAGGGCTGAATTAAGCCAGCTCATATTCACTTAAAAACTGCTGGTTTTTAGCAGTACCACCTTCTCCACTGCTCCTGTGAGTGTTCCCCTACAGAAATAAGGCTCAGCAGGGTTTTCCCCCTCTCCTCACACAAATTTCACAGCTCAGTGCCTGCCCAGAGCTCACCTGCACCATCAACTATTGTTCCCTACCCGTTTCCTTACCTGCAAGCCAGAAAGAAACACTTTTGTGCTCTTTAATAACACACAACCAGGATCAAATACCTCTGCTCGAGGCTTACAGCTGCTAAGTTTATTACCAAAGCCAGCATTCGTGCCAAAAAAACCCTTCAATTCACACAAATGTAGTGGCTGTTGGATGAAAACAGAGCAGAAAAACCAGCAAAGCACACAGGAAATCAGTATTTTTCACCCATCACCACATGGACGGTGTCCTGTAGCAGAGAAGTTGTGGCTGCCCCATCCCTGGAAGTGTCCAAGGCCAGGCTGGACAGGGCTTGGATCAACCTGGAAAAAGTTGGAAATAGGATGGGCTTTAATGTCCCTTTAATGTCCCCTCGACCCAAACCAGTCTGGAATTCCAGGAGACTCCCCTGCAAAGCCACAAGGCCTCAATGACATTTTTCTTCCCTTCCCCTTGCGCAGTCAGGAATTTTGTTTAGTCTAAAATTTTTTTTTGCAAAAATGGCATCACTGGCACAGGGGAGGGAGGGAGGGAGGGAGGAGCAGATGCTGCTTTTGTGGCTTAAATACCAACCAGCAGATAAAGGAAGCCATTTCACTGATAAATCAATCTGAGGTCAGAAAATCAGAAAATCAGATATGGGGCGGCTGCCACTGGTGAAACCAATCCATCAATATAAAAAAAAACCAAAAAAAGGCTGAAAAAATGAGGTGAAATCATTTCCAGGGCCCAAAGCTCACGTGCTCCCAGAGTATATTTAACTGGATTACATAAACAGAATAAAGCAGGTGATTAATAAGCCTTTGCTCAGGGATTTAATATCTTGTCATTCCAGCAGGAGAGCAGGCACAGGCACATCCTGAAGCACAGGGATGAAGTGCTAAAAATAACCAGGCAGGCTCAGAGTCCCCACCTAGCATTTTATCTCTGCAATCAACACTTGGCCTTTACAAATGCCAGCCCATTGATCTGTTTTGCCCAAAGTGAATTTTTGCATTCCATTTTTACGCCGGTTGTGTTCTGGCACCGAGCTGTTCCTTCCCCTTGCAGCAATATTTGAGTGGTTCTCGCTCTGCTTTTCCATCTGTTCCCTCACCTTGTTTAAAGGATGCAGGTCTAAAGGAAGCACCAGCAGATTTATTAATATTCAGTTGTGCAAACTCTTCACTCCAGCATTCTGGTTTCCTGAAAGATGGACACCAACCTCAGAATAAATGATCTAAATAAATGATCTCCCACCTCAAGAAGTCACACAAATTTTGGGTTCACTGTGTTGTGAGTATGGCAGGACCCAAAAGCTGCAGTGGACACAAAAACTGAACTGAGCTGGCCTTGAACCTTCAATTTAACTCAAATTTCAACCCCCCTCCTCTGTGATGACCCCACAGGGTCAGGGAAGTGAACCCGCTCCAAAAACAATCTGCACAAAATCCAAACCGCCTTTGTCACCGCGGACCAAAAAAGGGCTTTTTGTCAGCACTGAGCGACAAAATTAATTAAACAGAAAGTGACAGTGATCACCCAGCAGCAAAGGCACAGCACAATGTTTGTCCTGAACCAGCTCCCTGCTAACTGCAGGACTAAACCACGGAACGAACCTGGATTGCACAAGGGTCAATGTTTGCTTTAAAAACCCAGAAATGCAAACAGCACCTTTAGGAAACGCCACCATGAAACCACAAACAAACAGCTGGCACAGGCTGCCGCCACCAGAAGCTGTGGCACACCACAGGGTGCTGGCTTTGCCTTGGGATTCATTTCATTTCCTTCACTGCAGCTCGTCTGGTGCTCTGGTTTTGTGAGCAAAGCCAGCACTGGGAGGGGTTTGAGCTGGGGATGAACAGTCAAAGCCTTTTGTGGTTTTCCCACTGAAAACCTGCACAGGAATTTGGGAGGGAGCAGCCAAGGGCAGCTGACCCCGAGTGACCATAGGTGCTCAGCAAAAAAAAAATTGGGGGAAGAAATAGGGAAAGGAATCTCTTTGCCTTCCCAAGCAATCCTTCCACCTGAAGAATTCCTTAATTTTACCTTTCCAGTCCTATTCCCTGTCCCACTGGGGTGAAAGGGAGCTGCCTGCCAGGGTTAACCCACCCCACATAGAAAGGTGGAAAACCTTCTGCCAGCTCAGGGATGCTCAAAATTCACATTTCCACCTCAACATCAATCAAACCCTATGAAAACACAAGTTCCCTCTACCAGCTTCTACTCCACAGCAAAACTTCAGTTTTTGTTGCTTTTTTTTTTGTTGTTGCTGAGCTCAGCGCCCGTGTGCCCAGTGGAGAATTGAAAGTGATCACAAGTGGAAGTTCACACAGGGCATCTCGTGGATCTCTCTTGTTACAATCCCATGAGATAATTGCTCATGAGCCCGATGAAAATTCCCTTCTGGCTTTTGATGAACTGTGTTCTTTCCAGGAGGGAGAAAAAAAACAGCTCCAGCCCATTTGCTTTAATTGGAGCCGACAGTTTGCAGATTTGAGCCTGGAGCCTTGAAAAAGCTCGGCAGCTGATGAGGATCCACTTTTTCCTCAATAGCAGATCTCCCAGTTAAATTTACATCGCTTTGCAGCAAAAACAAATACTCCCTGCCCACACACACACACACAACCACTAGGTAATGTTGTTTAAGGGAAAAAAAAAAAGAAGCAATTATTTGCTAAGTTTGAATGAAGGTCTTTGCGTAGATAAAAATGGGAGGGTGGTATTTTAACTTTTTCCATGGAAGAGCTCTGTGGAAAAGAAACAAAAATTCAATATTATTGTATTGAGTGATTCCTGTCTATTTCCTGCCAGGAATCACCATCACTTTTCTGGCCCTTGGCACTAGGAGGTCAATAATCACCCGCATCCCTTGTTTCTGTGCCCAGTAGTTACAAAAGCCACAATATCTTAAAAAAATAAAAATTAAAAAAAAATAAAAAGTCGAATACAAGCCACCCAAGGCAGCTGGAAAATCTCCATGGCTTAAAGAACAAACTTTAACAGATCCATCAGGAAAGGTTTCAGTGTACTTCACCATGCCTTGTGGAAAAGGATGGACTAGGTGGCCTCAGCAAAACCCCTTCCAGAACTATTTTCAATCATCTAGAAATAGAGGATCAGACAGAAACATATTCCAGCAGTGAGAAATCTGTCTTGGCAGCGGATTTCAGCTGTGCTCTTCCTTGACATTGCTCTAATATATTTCTCAGAGGCAAGACCATCTGGCCCAGAGCTGATGGTGTGGAGCCCTGGTAAAGCTCAGGTCTGCATCTCTCCCACACCAGCCATCAACTCCTATTTACCACTAAAATCTCAGCTCAAGCATTTAAAAGTTTCATAAAACCCTGATATAATGACATGATTGCCAGTCCAGAAAGTCACTAAGTGTCCCCAAAAGTCATTCAAAAAAATCAAAATCCTGATTTATTACAGAAATGAAAAAATCAAGAGGGATTAACTCTGATGTCCTGAGAGGTGGCTGAGGGGTAGGGCTGCTCACAGGTATTCAGGCTCTGGGATCCTCAGCACCGCTGGTGCAGAGGGATTAACAAACCCTCTGAGTCAAGAACACCATTTTTCCTCCTCCTCCTCCTCCAATTTTTCCAAACGAAAAGCAGCTCCTTGAGCCCGGCGCTGAGGGAGCTGGAGCATAAAACCTGCTGGATCCCTGACGAGCCTTGATAGCTCATCCTACCAACTTGAGATTTCCCCTTCAGGCTTCCAGAAGGGTCAGCACTGCGCTCCTGCCTGCTTTCAGCCTGCAACTTGCCCTTGCTGTGCTCTGAAAGCAGATCAGGAGGTTTCAGTCTAATCTCTCCTGACGTGCCTTTGGCCGGGCAGGCGTGTGGGAGCAGGACTAAGTGAGGAGCTCTTGCCTTCCTTGCCCAGGCAAGGTTTGAGGGGTCAGCACGTCCATCAGTTCACCTCCAGCTCTGTGCATTTTACAAAGTCCAGATGTTTTCTCTGCGCTCTGGGGACTCTGGAGAATCCAGGAGCACTCAGCAGATGGGAAACGGGGCCCCAGGTGCACGTGGGATCGGTGGCAGAGCCAGGAGCAAAGCTCACACACCCCAACTCCAAGTTCTGTTCTCCACGGCCTGGTCACAGGAAAAGAAGGAAGTTTCAAGCCCTGATGCAGAATGCATCCCTAATTCCATTGGGAATTCCAACAGGGAATGTGGCTCAAGGTCTAAGATCAGTCAGCTGAATATCCTCCCAGCACATCAATGTAACTTCACTGACTCCATGTTCCAGTCTAAATGCTGGAAGATTTTTTTTCCTGTGTTCTTGGAAATTTCAAGCACTAGTACAGAGGGAAAAGAAATATTTAAATTCTTCAAGTCTCCCAAGAAACAACAGACCCCACTTTCTCTCAGTTTAAGGAGAATTCAATGATCTCTCTCCCATCAGAGCTTCCAAGGAGAACGCACGGAAAGGTGTGCTGCTCTCCCTCTGAGAACACTGGATGACAATTCTGGCCCCTTCAGGAATTAGAATCCCTGAAAAACAACCAGGACTCTCCATTCTGCCCCTGGAAAACAGCAACTGAAGGGAAAGGGCAGGATCAGAGCTGCTGTGAGTGGCACAGGCACACTCAGCACAGCCCTGAATCCTGCCGGAGCCCAGGAGCACTCCTGGAGCAGAGAGGATGAGCAAGGCAAAGGGATTTGATGGGAACAGGCAGGGACAACACGACCTCAGAGAGCTGAACTAGGCTGGAGAAAAAGCCTTCAACTCCAGAGAAACCCACCAGGACCAGCCTGTGCGAGCAACAAAACCAAACATACACAAACACAAGGCAGGGGATGAGCTCGTTTCTGAGGCAGCAGCCACAGCTCTGAGAATTCTGCGCTCCTGGAGCCACCCACTCCTTAAGGCAGCTTAAAAAGCCATGGACATACCCCTCCCCAAGAAAAAGGGAAGGAGACAACTGCAACCACCACATTCACAGCACTCCCACAGCTTTTCTGCAGTTTCCCAGACATTTGACAAAGTTTCGGTGGAAAAGGCATCCCAGTTCCTCCAAACAATCCCAGCAGTGGCCATTGCAGACCAAGGCAGGAGAACAACGGGTTCTTCACACGTGAATTTGGCACAGGATTTTCTCAGCCACAGAGCTCCAAACATGCACTCAAAATAAATGCCAAAACACATGATGCTCCGCAGCAAATATCAGAATAAGCAGAGAATTGTGCCGAGCCAAATATCACACAAATACGAAGCTCCTTCTCATGGCAGTGACTCACAGAGCTGTGCTCTGCAAAGAGGAAGGGATGGGAAACACATTCACCTTTGTGAAGCCTCAGAAAGGGAATAACTCTTGGGTAAAAAAGAGCCTGTGGTGGATCCTGTTAAATGACAGATGAGAGGCTGTTTGTTATTAATGCTGCAGGCACCCTAAAGGAACCCTGCACCCTAAAGGAACTCTTGTCCTTCCATCCACAGAATTAAATCAGTCTGAAAAACAGGCACAAGGTACTGAGGATGCACCAGAGATAGAGTTGAGACTACAGAGAGTTGCCTGATACCCAACTACTGCCCCGTAAGTCAAAAAAGAACTTTTTAAAGGAACCAAAAGATGTCACCTGCTCCAGACACAAACCCAGACACCTACAACTCAGAGCAGAAAGCAAAGCTCAAAACAGGGCAAGAACCTCTCCAGCTCTGCCAAGGCTGTGGAAGCTTCCCCTTTCTCATCTCCATTATCTTGCTTGTCACACAGCATCGTTCCCACCATAAAAAAAATGTGGGATGCGGGTTATTTACAGGAGCTGCATCCCTTGACAATTCACTCCTCCAGATCCTGAAACCATGAATGAAAAATTCAACAGGTAATCAAGCGCAGAGGAAGGTCCTAGAAGGATGAACAACTGCATCGTTCTTCACAGCAAGCAGCTGCAGGAATCCATGGAGCTGCTAAACAGAGGAGAAATAAAAACGGTATCTCATTTGAGCCACACAGACTCCTCCTAAAGCAACAGAGAAGTGCAGAGGATGTCATGAGGCTCTTAGCCAAAAAGAGAGAAGGTTCAGCAGTAAAGCCAAGCTCAAGTGACCTCCATGAAGGTGAGCCAGGGCTCCCTCGCTTCCCAGCGAGGCAGAAATCAGAATTTGTGACATTCAGAAAGCAATCCCGGAGCTGAGCACGGGCGGTGAAATGGGAGCAAACACCTTCGGTGCCTCCTCCAGTGCAGCTGCACCAACTTCTCTGCCTTTAGTCTGGCCCTTTCTGCCTCCATTCAGGCAGACTGGAAATACAGAAAAATGGGAGAGAAAAAGCCACTGGTGCCTTTAGCTCCGACCTTCCTTCCCCACAAGCTCCAGGGACGCCAAAATCGGCGGCAGGAATCGCCGCCCCCACCTCAGCCCAGCCAGGCCTTACCTGCAGTACCTGTTGGGGAACAGGACGGGCTTTCAACGCTCCAGGGCAGTCAGGAAAACACGAGCGGAGCTGGAGCAGGAGAAGCGGGCGGGCGCGGCCTCAATCCCGCCTAAAGGTGCCGGAACCACCCGGGCTAAAACGGCCTCAATCCCGGGTAAAGGTGCCGGAACCACCCCGGCTATAAAGGGGCGAGAACCACCCGCCTAGAGCTGCCAGAACCGCCCCGGCTAAAGGGACCTCAATCCCGGCTCAAGGGGCCGGAACCACCCCGGCTAAAGCGGGCAGAATCACCCGGGCTAAAGCGGTCTCAATGCCGGCTGAAACGGCCAGAATCACCCCGGTAAAAGGCCAGAATCACCCCGGCTAAACCAGCCCAAATTCCGGCTAAAGGGGCCAGAACCACCCCGACGGAGGGGGCCAGAATCACCCCGGCTCAAGCCGCCAGAACCACCCCGGCCACTTCCAGCTGCCCCATCCCGAGGGGAAAAAAAAAAAAAAAAACCATGAAAAAGGCAGGCACGTACCTCAGCGCGAAGGCAGAGCCGAGGGTCCCCAGAGCCACAAGCCCGGCGCTGCGCTCGCCGCCGTCCCTCCTCCATCCCCTCAGCCGCGCCCGGGCGGGCGGAGAACGCGGGTGAGGGGGCTCGGCTGGGCTCCGCGCCGGGGATCCGCCCTTACCCCGCCAACCTCCCGGTGTGGCTGTGGCAAATTCCACCCCCTCCCCCGGCCCCGGACGCCGGGCCGTGTCCCCGGAGCTCAGCCGTGTCCCCGCGGCCGCCGCGTCCCCGCGGTGCCGCTGCCGCAGCCGCAGCTCGGCCCCGAGGCCGCCCCGCCTGCGCTCCCGCGGGCAGCCGGGAGCCGTAGTTCCGCTCCGGGCGCTCCGACTACAACTCCCGGGAGCCCGCGGGGAGCCCGCGGGGAGCCCCAGGGCCCGGCCCGGCTCCGGGGTGAGGGGAAAGGTTCGGGTTCGGTGTCCGGTTTGTCCGGGCGGAGCGGCCGCGCAGCCCGCGGGAGGGGATGGGGAGGGATGCTCGGGGGTGAACGGTTTCGTGTTTGGGGTTTTTTGGGCTCGCCCAGTCCAACAAGTCCTTGGTCAGATGTTAGAGGAGTGGGTTTGGATTGGGTGTTAGGGGGGAATTCTGAGCTGTGAAGGGGGTGAGGCACTGGGAGAGGTCGCCCAGCCGTCCCTGGAAGCGTTCAATGCCAGTGCTTGGGGTAGTGGAAGGGGCACTTGGTAAAACTCAAGGTCCACCTGGCACGAACGGGATGATCTTCAGATGATCCCCTTCCAGCCCAATCTGTGGTGCGATTCCATGAAGGGAATTCGTGTCTTTGTTCAGCAGGTGGGCTTTGAGATCCTCCTGCCCCTGCCTGTCCCAGCCTGGAATGAGACCACACGTGGCTGAGGTGCCACCACACGTGAATCCGAACACCTGAATCGTGGGATGGCTTGGGTTGGAGGGGACCTTAAAACTCCAATCCTAACCCTTTTGTGGACAGGGAAACCTTCCACTAGGCCAGGCTGCTCCACCCAGCCTGGCCTTGAACCTTAAATCATGGGACTGCTACTTTTATAATTACCTCCAGAGGCAATTTAGGGGTTTGTCTGCTGTCTGTGATGATAATGTGACTCTCATGTGACTCTCTCCTGTCAGGTGCAGGACACACAAACTCCACTCGACTTTGCCCCTTGCTGAGCTCAGAGACACCTTGAACGCTCTGGTTAAGTGAGGTAAAAAACCTCGCCAGCGTTGATGCCCTGCGCTCCCAGCAGGAACGTGGCAGCAAGGTCACAAAAAAAAAATATTCCTCGTGCCACCCCAGCCCGTCAGGAGCACCAGCAGAGCCCTGGAACTCAAGCGGAGGGAAGGAGGACATCAGGCAGCAGCACGGCCTGGGGCTTGTGGAGACTGAAGAGAGAAAATTTCTGAAGACAGTGTCAGGGCACGGCAGCTGTTACCGTGAGTTTGATGGCCACAGGGTAAAAAGGACCTGTCCAAAAACAAGCTCGTCACTGCCACTTGATGAAGCCAAACAGGAGGACTCGGTGTCCCTTGTCCTCTGTGTTGCGTAAAAAGTGATGTTTGGCCAGGCCAGCTAAACACAAAAACAGGGGAAATGTGACCGTGGGAGCGTGGAGTGAGGGGGTTGATCTGCATTTCACGTCAGCCTGGGGCCAGAAGGTGAAAAGTGAGTGCTGGGAGGTATTTCGGAATGTGGTCAGTGGGTCTGAACCTGAAAAAATTCAAAATGAAAACCTAAATATTTTAAAATTGAGAATAATTAGGATTCAAGCTAATCTCGCCTTAAAAACAAAATAAAAAAATTAAATTAAATTGTTTAAAATTTAAAAAAAAAGTCCAAGATAGTCTCTCTTTGAAAAATAAAATGGGCTGTTTGCAAAGGTACCTTCTCAGGCATCACCAGCCCAAAAAGCAATGGGTCAAAAAGGCAGCAATGAAAACTCAGCTTGGATATTAAGGAAAATTTGGGCATTGCAACGTTTACTGCCACGGGAATATTGGTGAGAAAACTGCTTTTCCGTGGCCCTGTCCCGGTTTTCCAAGGATATCGGCAGGGATCGTTCTTTGCCCACTGGATGCCGCTGTTCCACAGAAATATTCATGTTCCTTCAGCACCTCCTGTCAGCCATGGAAGCCACTCCAGGCTCAGCCAGGCTGTGTGGATTTATTTATCCCTGGGAACCTGCCTGGGTTTTTTTTCCCCCCAAAAGAAATCTCCTTCATATTTTTGCACCTTCCAGACACGGCACGTGGAAAACTTGGGCCACTTGATCCCTTTGTGATGTTCTTTGAAGGTGAACGTTTCATGGGATAAAAATACCAAATTTTAAAATTTTAATATATAGATATAGATATATAGATATATAGATATATAATATAAAAATATATAATATGAAGTATAAAACATATATAACACATAACATATATTATCTATTATATATAGTATATAATATATACTATATTTTACATAGTATATAGTATATAATATATAATAAAAATATATATCTAATTATTATATATATAAATATATATTAAAATATTAAAATATATTGGTGATTGAGGGGCTGCCCCAAAATGTGTTTTCAGGGCCTGTAGATAAAAATAATCCCCCCAAATGCATGTTTTGCATGCTTAATACTGGGGAAAGTAATGGAATACTGGGGAAAATAATGGTTTTGAGAATCATCTCCTTAAAAGCAGAGCCTGGAAGTGGCAGCAGGAGCCACTGACGTTACCTTCGGAGGCAATGACCTGGATAAAACAGCCAGGATGAGTGTGCTCCCACTTTTCAGGGAAAAACCAGTGGTATTTATAGCTCAGCTCAGCCTCAGAACAAAGCAAAGTGACCTACATCCCTCCAGTGCCCAGCTTTGGGAATTAACTTTGAGGAAATTCAGTTTCCACATTTAGGTCTCTCTCCTCTGAAGCAAATGGAGCCACGGCTTAATAGAATCCGAGCCCAAGGGGGATTCCTCTTAATTCCCTCCCAGGAATTTTTAGCACTGAAAAACAGCTGGAAAATGTGGCAAAAAGAAGAATTAAGGGTACCAGGACCAGGCTGGTGACAGACCCGGTGTGGGACAATCACCTGTGCCAGCAGTTCTGCTCTTTTAGGGGTATTTGGGGCCCCCTCTTCCTCCTGTGGCTGCTCCACAAAACAGCTAAGGCAGGATCCCTCCAGTGCTCAGCATCACTGAAAAATCAGGAAAACTGGATCAGCCTTCTGCCCTTTGCTGCGTGTCCCAGCAGTGCCAGGTGGAAAACTGGCTGAATTCTGGGATGGCTGTGCCTAAAGCCCAGGGTTGTGTGGAGGAGTCTAATGGAAAAAAAAAAAAACCCTCATAATAAATTGCTAAATATCAAGTTCTTCCCCCCGCACTCTGCCCCCTTCCATATTAAAAAAAAAAAAAAAAAAAGCAAATTCCCATTCAATTATTTCTTGTGTTTCTGACTTTGGGGTTAGAGGATTTCAAAATAAGAAATGTCTGCTCAGCCTTCCCTCTCTAATATGGTTTATTTGTTGTGCTGGAGGAGCGCAGCATATGGAATTGTGCAAGGGAAGCCTGGCCATGCTGCTATAATTAGCTGCTGGTGGTGACAGCAGGCATCTTGGCCTCTTTATTATTTTAAAATTCTCAGCACTGTGCCACGGGATGGGTTTCTACCACCCTGGAATGCTAATGGGTGGGAAAGCCTGGGAGCAGAGCAGCAGCATCCTGCTGCACTAACAGAGCCTTGAAAATCCCAAAGTGATCCTGAAATCAGTGGGGTTACAGCAGCCCTGAGCCTGGGCCCAGCCACAGGGTACACAGGAAAACCAATCCTCCTTTTTTTTTTTTCCTTTTCCTGCTGCTGCAGTTATTTTAGCAACTCACTCATGTACCTGAATCCAGGCCTGTGTGGCTGTAAATGAATATTTGGCTTTGTTCCTGGGGAATTGTGTCCTTGTGCCTCCCTGTCTGTGGTGCACACAGAAGGGTTTTTATGAATAGTACTCGTGCTGTGATTTTTGTCAGGTCCTGTCCTAAATCAGAGTTAAAATTTAAAAGTGGAACTGCACACAGCAACAAGACACAAGGATTTTATGAATAGTGCTCGTGCTGTGATTCCTGTCAGGTCCTGTCCTAAATCAGAGTTAAAATTTAAAAGTGGAACTGCACACAGCAGCCACATACAAGGATTTTATGAATAGTGCTCGTGCTGTGATTTTTGTCAGGTCCTGTCCTAAATCAGAGTTAAAATTTAAAAGTGAACCCTCACACAACAACCCCACCCCTCCAGTCCTTGATGAACCCCTTGCAATCCCAGGTCTGGCGATTTTCACAACCACTGGCTTCTGCTGAAAACCCAATTAATGGAATCCTGGTGCTATTACAGGCCCTGGGAGAGTCCCCGGGAGGGACATCCCGCCTTTGCTGCAGGAATGCTGAGGAAGGAGACATTGCAAGGCTGCCCATTCCCCTCCAGAGCCCACTCCCCACTCCTGTGGTGCCCAGGGAAGGGGATTCACTGCCGTTCCCTCACAGGGATCCCCCTTTTCTATCCACACACCGAGACAGGGGATGTGGTGGGAGCAAATCCAGCGAGGAGTGTGACACTGCAGCGTCCCTTTGTGCCAGGCAGGGCTGGGAGGACATGCCAATGGCAAATAAACGAGGAGCAGGGGAAGAGGGGAGGAATTGGCCAAGTTTCAGGGAGAAAAAGCTGGAATTTCAGCATAATTCTCCTGTGCAGAGCTCCTCAGGGTGTTTAAATGCACTTCAGGACTAAGCCTGCACTACCATCATCTGCAGAAGAGGGGCTTGAATTGCTTTGCCCTAAAGGGGCTTCTTTTTTCCCCATCTAAATGATATAAAGAGTGCTGTGAGGACTTTCCACGAGGTTTGTTATTGAGTGTTACGTAAGAAACGGAGTTGGAGCTCCTTGAGGTTGACTTTGCAGGCAGTGCTGGCTGGAAGGAGCGTTTCTGTGCGGGCGAATTGGCTGCCGTGCCTCAGCCACGGGATCCGGGAGAGGCACAGGCACTCCTGCAGATTTTATCTCCCCACACAGCCCCTGGGACTGCAAATCGACAACGTGACTCAAGGTTTCTGGGCTGCTCAGGCAGGAAAATACGGGCAGGTAACGACTTCTCAGTCAATCTGATACTGGTTTTGTGTTTAGAGGTCTTTCTGTAATTAGCTCGTTGTCAGCTCGATTGTTGGCCACAGAGAGAATTTCTGACAGGGTAGTTTAACAGAAAAGGAGCTGATTTCTGTTTTTATGGCTTTGTGTTGCTCCTCTTATCAAAATCTCACTACTAAAGACATCCACTCCTGCCAGCTGGAGGTGGATCCCTGGAAGGAGGCTGCTGGATCCACCTTGGGAAGATTCCCAGGTAGTCCCAGATCCTCTCATTCGCTTCTGAAAACAGATGAGAACCTCAAGCTCCACATCTCCCTGGCAAAACCCTTTGGACCGTGTTCCCATTACCCATGTGCAGGAAAAAACGCTGAATGGCATTTTCAGAGCCCAAAGGCATGGCTCAGGAGAGTCTGTTCTATTTAAAACCAACAGTGATGAAGCAATGTCTAAAATCTCACCCCGAATCTGTCGATGGCTACAGCTAACACACAGTGACAAAGCAGAGATGACTTAAGCTCTTGGCTTATGGGGGTATTAAAAACCAGACTGAGATCTCCCTGGCTGACGCCTCAGCGTGTAGAAATGCCAGCTTGAGTTGCTCATAAATGATCTTTCCAGCCCGATGTGTCATGGATATCTGCAGAGCACCAAGCCGGACAAAGCAGCCCCGTGTCCAAGCGGTGAGGCCGCCTGATCCCACGGGATGCTTGTGCAGGCATGAAGCCTCCCCTGGAAAAACGCTGGAGTGAGATCATCACGAGGGATTCTCATCCCTCTGTCAAGCCCGAGGTGCCCACAGGGTGCAGCAGAACATCCTGGAGGAGGGCCCAGAACAGATCTGCTGCTGGGTGTTCTGTGTCAGCTCCACGCTGCTGCTGCCTTCTCCTCCCACCGTCACCCGCGCTGCCAGCTCAGGCTCCAGCCTGATTAACATCAATTAAAAAGGTCTTTATTTCCCCCAGAAATTCCCTCCCCCCACAACAACAACAGCACGGTGACAAATGGCACTTTTCACCCACAGCAAGGAAAATGTCAGCACCCTGCAGAACCCGGCCTGGTGATGGTGTGAGGGAATCCTGGGTGATCCAGGATGCTGGGGTTGAGGCAGACTGGATAAAATACATTCTTGCAAGACGAACCCAGGGAGCAACGTCCTGCAGTCCGTAGAACGTGCCCTGCTGGGTTACTGAACTTCATAGAGCTCAGTGGTCATGTAGGGACAAAAATTTTTGTGCTGGTGCCAGTGTTCTCTGTCTTTCTGTGGCACAATTTCTCTCCGGCCAGAACAGCCCGTGTGGAGTAGGAGGAAACTGAAATCCTAGAGAAAAATGCCTTCCCTCTCAAGGTGAGGAAGGCTCATATCCATGGCTGTGATCAGGCCTGCCAAGCTTTTCACCCCCAGGCAGGAGTTCAACCATCTTTTTTCACTCATTTTTCTTTGGAATGGGCAGCTGAGGCTTTATCCATCTTATCCACGTGCAAAGCCTCCTCCTGGCTCCTCTGCTGTTACCCTGACACCCAGACTGCAGGATGGAGAGGAAGAAGAGGAGCTCCAGCCACCACAGATTTGGCTGCCTGATGCTTCAGGGCTGAGCAGAGCACAGAGCTGGAACCCCCAGGTCCTTCAGTTCATGAGCAGAGGCTCACAATCCTTAATTAAATATTAATTAAACCCTCAGAGCCCCACGGGCATGAAGCCATGGAGGAATTTGGGAATACAAGGTGTCTGTCCTAGAAGGGGGGGGGTGCTGCTGGAACCCTGAGAGAGGCAGAAACAGCAAATTCAGCAGCACCTCAACAAACCAACAAATCCCTTTGCTATTGTTTGCTGTTGTTTTCTGGCACGCTGCATTTTTTATTACCTTTGGAAGCTGGAATGTTCCTTGGCTCTAATAAAAATGTCTGAACCTTGGAAAGGCAGTAAAAGCAGAACAGGCAATGGAGTCACGGGCTCTGAGTGTACCGTGATGCATTTCCCAAGCAGAATTTGCTCCTTGCTCTTTCTTGTTTTGGTTTCGTCCCTCCGGAACCAATTTTTATTTCTTTTTGATTAAAACCTAACCCAAATCACAGACTGGTCCAGGACTGAAAGCAAGGAAGATTCCCAGTCCAAAGTGTAAAAGGTGAGGTGGAGCTAAAAGGCAAAGATGGGGATTGGTTTTCCCAGGGGATCTCAGATGGAATAGTTCACATGGTGGAAGTTCTTTACGCTGTAAATTCTTGGAGTAAAGATTATTTTTTTGGAAGAATAAAGAGTTTCTCTCAGAATACTTTGACTCTGGGAGCTGGTATTTTAAGGTAAACACCAAATAGCTGCCAAGATATCCAGACATTCAGTAACTACGGATCCCCACGTGCTCCAGTTTCCATGGAATGCTCGTCTAGACAATGAGTTTTACCTTGTAACTCAAAAACCCCCAATATTTGTGCCTCATTTTGCTCCCCCATTCCCCTTCTCTTGTTTCATGGCCATGCCCAGAGTTTGCTGAGGGTTCTGGGATCTCCTGGCCTCAGTTTTAGGCACAGCACAGATGACTCAAAGGACATCTGTAGGCTTGGGGAAGAGAACTCAGAGCGCTGAGCCAACGTGTCATCGTGACATGAAAAATGATTTCAACAACACATCCTGAAAAATGGTCCCATCAGTTCCCCAGGGCTGCCTCTAATGAATTCTAATTAGGAGCTGTCACTTCTTGTTATGAGAACTCAGGAATGCTTCAGCTCTCCCACCCCTTAACCTTGGAGACACCGAGATGAGATCTGTCCCCAGGAATGGTTAAATTTCAGGGCGTTTTTGCTCCTGGAGCAAATTAATCTGTGAATTTCTGTGTGGGGAAGGGCGGGCACCTCCAGGAGTGCTGGTTCCTCTCATGCTCTAAATCCATCCACATCAAGGTGCCCACCTGAGAACACTTTCAAACATTTGTGCCTGTCATTGCTGATCCTCTGGACCCCTGCCTCAAACTCCTCCCCTGCTCAGCACTGGATTCCCAGTGGGTTTCCCTAGAAGGCAGATCCAAACCCCACAAAGCATTTAGGGTGAGTGTCCAGTGTGAAAGGCTTGTGGATATTGCCCCGTTTCTCTGTAGGTTTATAATTCAAACCTCTAAACAATCCAGGCCCTGCTCTGCCTCCTCTCAGCGCATTCCTTCCATCCATCTTTTTCAGCCACTTGGTTTCTTGACAGCATTTACATAACCTGGCTGAAAACACTCCCACAGCCCATTAAATGCCTGCTATGGAATCCAAAGCTCTGATTAAAGGGCTGGAGCTTTCCAGCACCACTTGCACAGATGGTTAATACTCACAGTTTGTTCTACAGGGGAGAAAGTGGCATTTTCTTTACGAGTACGTACACCCCGAGCTTTCCCATGGGAATTGCTTGCTTTGTTCGGATTATTATTTTAAAGCTGTCATCAGATGTGATCACCCACTGGATTAGAGGGAGCAAAAGGAGATGATCAGATAATCCCTGAGGCACAAAGCATTTCGAGTTGGGTTTGGAGGGGGCTGTCACCCTTGGTCAGTTTGTTTAGCTCAGGGGTCTCTCCTCCTCTGTCTCTCCCCGAAAATACTCGTGCAGACCTTTAGAGATGTGGCACAAGGAAGAATCCTCTGAATCACAAAAATATTGGTGAAGCACAAGCATGAATCAAAGCCTTTGGCTCTCACTGGCCTTAGATCCGGTGCAGAAACATGGAGTGAAATCTAAACCCGAGTTTATTGCAGGGGGAAAGTTATTTGTTACAAAAGTCAAGTGCCTGCTCACAGAAGTTCTGTCAGTCGAATCTTTCTCAGATAAACATTGCCTAAAATCCAGATTTTAACCTTTTCCAGACTCCTGCCTGCCAAAAACCTCGAAAAAACAAAAAAAACACCCTCCCAGTGTTTCTCAGGCAGGGATCAGCACATGAGGAAGTAATTAATGAGTGCAGGAGGGAAGGAAAAAAAAAAAGACAAAAAAAAAAGAAGAATGTGCTGAATAGAGGCAAAATTGAGACTGAAACCCCTGATCCCACAGGCTGCCTGCTCAGTCCCCAGGATGCAGACAAAAGACATTCCAGCTCCTGATGAACAGCCTGAAGAGGTTCTGGAGCATTCAGCGACCCCCAGGGATGGGCATTTGTGTGAAGACACAAATCGGACAGTAAATCTGTCTGGCACAGTGGAGTGTCTTGAAGTGAATATCTGGGAGTCAGGAGCGGGGTTATCCCTGCTCCTACACAAACAGAATCCATGTCAGACAAATGCTGCCATGAAACATCCCATCAGTGCTGGTTTTCAGCAAGAGCTGCAGTAATCAGTTAATTCATTAAGGAAAGCCTGTCATGTTTAGTGGAAGCCGTACCCAGAGCCAGCCAAATCACCCCATTTCCAGCAGGCTGAGTCTCACCCAAGCTCTGGCAGAACAAATCCACCAAATCCACTTAAAATGCTTGGGGGGGGGGAGGAAAAAAAAAATCCTACCATAAAAACGTTACTTTGGATAAATCACAGCCTTACAGGAACGCTGTGCCTCAAGTTTTCCCGACGACAAATGAGGGTGACAGAAGCGCCACTCAGCTAATTCCCAGCGGTGCTGGGAAGCTCATTTGATTAACATTTATGAAACCACCAAGCACGGTTCTTAGAGGGGAATTGCTGCTGAAGAACTGTTGTGATTGTTGCTTATTCCCCAGGTGCCTGAAAGAGGGAGCTTGGCAGAATTCCAGGAGAAATATCCTTGTGAGCTCAGACAAGAGATGAGCCAACCTAAGATTCATTACAAACCCGGGGGGCAACGGGGGGGTGTCAGAACCCAGGCAAGGCTGCAGGAGCTTTGTCTGTCCCACGAGGTACAAAATCCATGGAATGGTTTTGGGTTGGAAGGGACCTTTAAAGGTCACCGCGCCTGGGTAAAACCAGTTGGGCTCTGCCAGAAGAGAAGGGCCCACGTGGAGGGCATGTCCAGAACACCCCGGAATCCCCCATCCCTGGAAATCTCCGGCTTGGACAGGGCTTGGAGCAGTCTGGGACAGTGGGAGGTGTCCCTGCCCGTGGCAGGGTAATGGGATCAGCTTTAAGGTCCCTTCCAACGCAAACCGTCCGGAAAAAGCCAAGCTCACAGCTTTCCCCTGGCGCCTTTTATCAGCTCCCATTTTCCCGAGGAGAAACCACAGCTTTTAGCCGGTTTTACAGAACTCGTGTGAGGATGCTCTCCCGGTTAATCCATTCCCCTGCCCCTCATCCATCCCCCGTCAGCAACAGGTGCCGGCAGCTCGTTTGGAGCAGGGAAAGGAACAGAGGTTTAGCTCAGGGGTCTCTCCTCCTCCGTCTCTTCCTAAAAACCCTCGTGCAGACCTTCAGAGACGTGGGACGTCGCGGGAATTCGCACCCGGCTCCGGGCGATGCCGGGTCCCGGCGGCGGCGGAGGGAGAGGCGGGCGGGACCGGGGTGCCCCGGGGGGCGGCAGGGCTCGGGACTCTTGTCACCCCGGTTGTCCCCGGTCCCCCGCTCTGTCCCTGCCGGTGCCCGCAGCCCCTCCCGCCGCCGAGGGCGGACTCTCCGCCGCCGCAGCCCGGATGCCGCCGCCGCCGCCGCGTTCCTGGCCGGTCTCCCGGTCCCGCTGCCGCCGCTTCCTCCAGGAGCTGCCGGCGGGGGAAACCGCGGGGAGGGGGCCCAAGGGCTTCTCCTCCTCCTCCTCCTCCTCCTCTCGCCGCGTTATTTTTTCCGGTGGTTGCTCCAGCGGGGGAGGTGGGAAGAGCCAAAGGCGGCGGTACCCCTTTCCCGCCCCCCCGCTCCTCTCTCTCTCTCTCTCTTTCTCCGCCGCAGCACATGGGAAGCAAAAGTTTTCCTCCTCCTCGTCCTGCTGCTCCTGCTCGGTGCCCTCCGCCGGCTGCCCTCGCCCCGCTGCCCCCCCGGGCCGCCCCCCGGCCGCCCGAGGATGCGGCGGCTCCGCTCGGACACCGATGTCCCCGCGGGCAGCGAGGAATAGAGCCCGGCCCGGCAGGAGCCTCCCCGGGTCTGGCAGGCAGCGCAGGCGAGCCCTCATCTTCCGGAGGGATCCGCGGCTTCGCGGAGGGAAGGAGGAAGGGGCTGCTGTGGGGCGATAAGGATCAGATGCTTTAGCAGCGCCCGAGAGGCAGCGCAGCAGCATCGCCGCGCTCCGGCCCGGCCATGGGCACCGGGATGTGCTCCAGGAGGCAGAAGGGGCTGCTGCAGACCGCCTTCTGCCTGCTCACCGCGGCCTGCCTGGCCTCCGGGGTGCTGCTCTACAACCACTTGCAGCAGAAGGTGCGGAACGCCGAGGCGCTGGCGCAGAAATACAAACAGCAGCAGGAAGCGCTGTCAGCCCAGCTCCAAGGTGAGTGACCCGCTCTGGAGGTGTGTGTGTGTGTTCCCCAACTTCTCTCCCTCCCCGCCACAAGCAGAGTGCCCCGGGCGCGTTCAGCTCCTGGCTTGAGGATGCTCTGCCTGTTTCCTTTCCTTCCCCACTCGGATGTCGGGAATTGGAGCAGCCCCGAGGCTGAATTCGCTGCTGGCAGCAAAAAGGGGGGATCGGAGCGTGTTGGATCGGCGGGCTCAGCTGCGTCACGTCCATTCCGTCTCTTGTCCCTTTTGCCTGCGAATCTAAACCCCCGTCACGCTAAACGCGAGGCGGTGAAAGCGCAGGGGCCGGGCTGGGATGCGGCTCCGCGCTCTCTGCCCCGTGTGGAAGTGAGCGGAGAGGGAAGGGATCTTTCTGTAAAGTTTGTTGTCACAGCGATGCTGCTGCCCACCGCCTTTTGCGAGGCGATAAACCCACCGCGTTCTCCAGAGGCTGATCCGGGACTTAAAAAAAGAAATCAGCCGCGCCAGCATTTTGGGGCTGATGGATGCTGCAGATTTTTAGCTCCCTAAAAAGAGAGGAAGAGGAGGAAGAGGGGAAGGAAAATTTGGCTTTTCTGATCCCTCTGACCATCAGTTGGTCCCTCTGGCAAGAGCTGCCGGGGACCGGAAGGCGAACACAGCGTGTGGATTCCTCCTCCCCCTCTCTCCCCTCATTTGTCCTCCTTACATAAATGCCTCACTGTGGGAAAATGGGATTTTAGCCCACGGGGAGGTGTCGGCGGGGAAGGCTGAGGACACGCGGTTACTCCACCGCTGAACTCTTATCTCCTTTGTCCAGCCGATCCTTCCAGCCTTGCTTCTGTGCCAAGGCGACGGTTCCCAGCAGCTGTCACAGGATTTGGAGCCTCCGGAGGGATTTGCTGAGCTCCCCGTGGGGAGGTCTGGTGGGAATCCCCTCGGGGTAATGCTGGAGTGCCTCTGGAGTGCCCACAGAATGGATAGGTGTGGCCAAAAATTGTTCTACTCAAGGTCAAGAGATTATTTGACCCCTTTTTTCCCCCTGCTAAAAAGTCACAGTGTTTATATGGGAGCTTTTCCCCAGCTAAAATCAAATATAAGGTGTCTGTCATGACCTTCGTGGACACATCCAGGGGTATTCTCCCTACAGCCTGAATTGCTGGGCCATTCTGCAGATCTGTGACCCAACATTTACATCTTTTGGGGTCAAATCTCCTCCCGGTGGTTCTGCGATGCAAATGGAGCATCCCAGCAGGGCTGCTGGTGCCCAGGGCTGTGTGTTCTCTTTGCAGGGTGTGTTGGGGGGTTTGTGTGTGTTCCTCTCCAGGAAACAAAACCCCCAATCACCCTTGGGAATGGATCTAACGTGTGTTCAGGCTCAGTGCTGTTACCTCACGGCTTGGTTCCATCTTTCCTCACTCCAGGAGGCAATCAAACACCTCCAGCTCCGTCCCAGCCACAATTCCCACCTGCATCCCGAGTTTGGGATCAGCAGGGCAGAAGTTAACCCACATTCCTCCCTGGTGTGTCAGCATCTCTTGCTCCCTCTTGGACAGAGGGGCTGCTTCTCCAGAGCATGGCAGTGGCAGCCTCAGGGAACCCAAGTCTTGGGAACAACAGGCCAACAACTGAGCCAAACTCATATTTTTTTCCCACCCAACTATGTGTGAGTGGCAGAGCTGCAGCCTGTTGCCGGGATTTCTAACCCCCTGTCAGCCCTTCCCGTTCCCAAATACAGTTGTTGCCATGGCTACCCTTTTTTTATTTTGGGAAGACACTCGCTTGTCCGACAAATTTAACAAAGGCAAGGCTTCTTTTTGGGGTTGGCTGCTGGGAGAAGCCTGGCAAGGGGCAGACGGGAGGGATGCTCGTGGGAGCCTGGCAGGGCAGTGGTGCCTGGCACATCTGGCCGTGTCCCTGGTGCTGTGGCTGCTCCCTGCACTGCTCTGGGGACAAACCCGGGGCTCTGGGCTCTGTCCCTGCACTTGTTGCACGACTTTAATCCCCGTGTGTCCTCTTGTGCACCTGGCCCTGCCTCCTCAGCAAGGGCTTTCATTGTTCCAGCAGCTCCTTTGGCAGCAGGTGACGGTGCCTTAGAGCCGAGCCCTGGCCGGATCCCAGCTGGATTTACACGCTGACCGCCCTCCATTCTCTCCTGTAAAAAAAAGCAAATTGTTCAAGACTTCCTGGCTGCCTGGCCTCTGAGCTGCGCACTGCCAGTTTGGACGGATGAGCTGCTGCTGTGTCTCACCACAAAGATGAGATCATCGGATTTTGGATTGTCCCGAGCTGGAAGGGACCCACTGGGATCATCAAGGTCCAGCTCCTGGCCCTGAACACCGCTAGGAGCTGCGTGCAGTGCTGACTCCCTGCTCTGTGTGAAGCTAGACCCGCTTTCTCCGGGCTCTGGGGACCTGTAGGAAAGGCAGGAGAGATTAAAACTTCCTTTTCTAGTCACTTGGAGGTTACTTCGGTTTGCCTGACTTATAAAAGCAGGGTCGGGGAGAGCCAGGTTTTGTGCTGTAAGACTCGGGGTTAACAGCTTGTGACCCGGAGCTGTCCCTGCAGCCTCCCCTGCTCCGGGGTGGCCTCGTTAGGATCTGTGGCTGTGGGTGTTAACACAGCCCGGTGCTGGTGGGAAGCTCCTGTCACATCAAAGCCTTGCCCTCGGCAGCTCTGCCAGATCAGGCTGCAGCAAGGTCGGATGTGGGAGAGTCGGCAAGTGAGTGCCCAGGGCTCCCAAATCCTCTGGGAAGTGGCTGCTGATGTCCTCAAGCTGACAAATCCCTTGGAAAAGGCTTTCCAGCACGGCCCAGGGCCCTTCGTGTGCTCAGCTGGGGAAGCCCTCAGGGCGACGTCTGAGCAGTCTGTTGGGAAAAGTGCTCCTAAAAATAAACCTGTCACGGAGGAGACGCTTGGACAGCTGCAGAGATGGGTTTGCTGCTTAGCAGGGGGAAGGAAACATCCTTCCAGCTTTGGAGCCACTGCTGGAATGCTTTGGAACAATGGGGTTGGGAGGAAAGCCTGAGTGGGGTGGCCCAGGCCAGGGGAAGCGTCTCCATCACTGGGATGTTTGTGTGTTAACAGAGATAAGGAGCCAGCCTGGCTCACCTCTGGCACTGCCTCTTGAGGGAGGCCAGCAGGGACAGAGGAATTTGCTGCTCCTGAGTGGAGCTGGCAGCGTCCACAAATCCACTTGGAGTGAGAGCGTGAGTCACTCGGGGCCCTTGGCTTGGCAGGATTTCAGCAGGGAATGGATTAGCTCCGGCTTCATGCATCCCACTGGCTTAACTTTCCTGGAGACTGGAACAAGTGGTCCCCAGAAGTCTTGGCTCTGCAAGGATCTCTTGGCTCTGGGAGGTTTCTTTCATCACCTCTCCCTCTGAGTGCTGCCCTGGCCCATCTGAGGGCACGAGGAGCCTGTTGACATTCACACATCACAGTGGGCTCATCACCATCCTTCTCTGGCCCTTCCCTTTGCCATGTGGCTGCTCAGCCCTCTCTGCTCTCAGATTTGTGTGCAAAGAGCTGCTTGGTTCAGTTTTTCTCAGTGGCCTGGGTTGTAGGAAGGGAAAAAAATCTCTCTCCTGCACTGAGGGCCAGTCAATGGCTGGGCTGTGGAAGGGGAAAAAATCTCTCCTGCATGGTGCTGATGCCTTTCCAGAACAGGTGACTCTGGCTATTTCAGCCTGGCAGGCACTTGCCCCACAAAAACACAATTCAGCCACTGACCACTAAAGCAGCTCTTGGGCATCACAACTCGGGCTTCAAAACAAACCCTGAGTGCAAATACTCCCAATTTGTGGGTGAGCCTGGTGTGATTATTGGGAAAACCCATGGTCTGCAGCCCAAACGTCCCCTCCCTGCTGCAGGGAGGAGAATAAATCCGTGGGAGAAGATATGTGGGGACAAACTGGGGCTTTGTGTCATGCTGTGCCTCCCTGTGCTCCCACAGTGGTGTACGAGCACCGGTCCCGGCTGGAGCGATCCCTGCAGAAGGAGAGAGGGGAGCACAAGAAGACAAAGGAAGGTGAGTCCCCGGGCAAAGAAATCCCCAGCTGCCTCCCCCAAAGCCTCTCCTGCCTCAGTGTGGCTGTCCCCGGGTGGAATTTGGGAGCAGTGAAGTGACAAGCCCGTGGGCAGAGGGTGCTGGCAGGCGGGTTCTGTTCTCTCCTACTCCTGCGATTTGTCCCCGGGCCAGTCTGGGGGCACCCTGTCGTGGGGTTTGAACACTTCAAGTGCTGCCTAAACCCGGCCCTGGACCACGCTTTTTTTCTTGGAAAGGTGTCAGCTTTTCTCCCAGAAGTGAGCTGAGGACGCTGAGCTCTACAAGTGCTCAGTGATGTCAGCAGGGCAGACTGTCAGGCCCTGCCGAGCCGATGCTCAGGAGGGGACACAAACATGCAGGGCGTGTTAAATGCCATGGAATGCAGCAGGAAGCAGAAATCCAACTCACGTGCCTTTCAGCAGAGCGCTGTGCTCGGGTGTCAGGCCCCTCTGCGCCGGATGGCTGGTGGCAACTCAATAAATCGGGTTTTTATCTTTAAAAAAAGGTTGTGTGGGGTGGTGACGTCCCTGCCCCTCACTCCAGCATGCTCTGTGCCTCTGGGTGCTCTACCCTGCATTCAGGTTTGGCTGCACTTCTGTGGCTGCCTGCCTGAGGCAGAGCTGGAACTTCTCTGCTGCCTCTTTAATTAATTTGTTGAGAAAATGGAGCGTCCTAATCCACGTTACCTTGTCGTGGGACCTGTTGTAAGAAGCTGGCACAGATGAGATCAGCACATGAGTTTGGCTCTCACAGCACCTTTGGTTCCCCTTTTCTAGACTCATCTCTCATTTCAGAGCACCCCAAAAAGTTATTCAGCTTCCTTGGCTTTTGTCTGTGAAGCAGGAGATCACCAGAGCACTTGGCCATGGGATGGGAAAGGAAGGGCAATTTTTTGGGTGGACAGCTCTGGTGGAAAATACTCCCACCTTCCCAAGGGCATGGAATGGTCTCCCATCAGCATCTGCATTCCAGCTGATTGACTTTGCAGCCTTTTGCTCAGCAAGGGGCTGAGTTCCTCCTTCCCTCCCCGTCCCCTCCAAAAACCCAAACCAGACCCTTGTGAAATTCCAGCTCCTTAAACTGCCTCCTTTTCCTCCCACTCCTAGATTTTTTGGTGTACAAGTTAGAAGCTCAGGAAGCTCTCAACAAGGAGAAGGTAAGGTGTGGTTTGTCCCGGGCTCTCTGTGGAACAATGGGATTATTTTTATTTTTTTGCTGGTGCCACCGGGGCCGTGAGGAGGCAGGGAAGGCTCCGTGTGTGAGTGGTACAGGCTGAACTTTGGCTGACTCCTCTGCTCAAGGAGCGTGCAAGGATTTTTCTCCTTCTCAGGGAAAGGGCTGGAGCTGTTCTGCCCCTTCTCCCAAGCCCAGGAGATGACTCCCAGCCCCTGGGAACCGTGAATTCCACGGGAGAGAAGAGGCTGAACGAACGCAAGGCTCACTCACCACGGGGAAGAGATGCCATGGTGGTGCTGGGCAGAGCAGATCCATTGTTTTCTGTCCCCGGGGCTTGGCAGATGATTTTCAGCAGCCTTTGGACTCCCCACTCGGCAGGGAAAAGGAAATCTTCAGTGAGGGCTGGGAAGAAATGCATCCCTGGGATACAGTCTGTCACATTCACTCAAGTTACCAGGCTGGGTTTTATTCCTTTCCCAGAGCATCTGTGCATGAGATGCTGGAGAAGGAGAATCACTCTCAGGCCTCTCTGTGGGTGAATATCAGCCTGTGACAGAAAAATATCTGAATTTTTTTAATACTGGGCAACTCCCTTGCAATTTGGGCTCATTTGCTGGGGATATTTCAGACTGTATCGAGTATTTATTGAGTGTTTATCATATTAAATTGGGGGTTGTAGTAGCATCTGTGCATGAGATGCTGGAGAAGGAGAATCACTCTCAGGCCTCCCCTCTGTGGGTGAATATCAGCCTGTGACAGAAAAATATCTCAATTTTTTTTTAATGGTGGGCAACTCCCTTGCAATTTGGGCTCATTTGCTGGGGATATTTCAGACTGTATCGAGTATTTATTGAGTGTTTATCATATTAAATTGGGGGTTGTAGTAGCATCTGTGCATGAGATGCTGGAGAAGGAGAATCACTCTCAGGCCTCTCTGTGGGTGAATATCAGCCTGTGACAGAAAAATATCTCAATTTTTTTTTAATGGTGGGCAACTCCCTTGCAATTTGGGCTCATTTGCTGGGGATATTTCAGACTGTATTGAGTATTTATTGAGTATTAATTGAGCGGTTATCACATTAAATTGGGGGTTGCAGTGGCATTTTCTGCATGGTGCTTCATTTGCACTTTGTGTTGCTGCTTCCCTGCGCTCTGCAGTGCCCAAACCCAGGTGCCAGCAGGTGTTTTGTGAACCTGCCAGTGCCGGGACTGTCCCCTCTCAGGTGCCACTGCTGCCTTGGGGACAAAGCCTTTGGTGACCCCACAGCTGCTGTGAGGGGATGATGGTGTCTGGGTTTGGAAAGAGCAGTGTGCCAGGGAAAGCCAGAACCCCCCCTTGGAATGGAGAATGCAAACCCCCTCCCTCCAAATTATTGTGATTTTGAAACCAAGGGGCAAAGATAGGGGGATAGGAATAACAGACCTTCACTAGGATTATTAAAAATAATAATAAATTATATAAAATAAATAAAATAAATAAAAAATAACAAGCAAACAAAGGAAAGAGGACGCTGACAGAGCTACATCCTGCATTGCAAGGCACGACCTGGGGTGAAAAGCGGCACCTTGGGGACACCGAGGAGGGAGGTGACCCTTGGTGGGGCTGGGCTGGGGTGGCACAGACCCCTCTGGAGGGGTCAGTGCTCTGCTCCCTGTGCCAGCTGAGCTCGCTCTGGCT
>VXBN01012303.1:159348-171826 GCA_013397395.1 Sinosuthora webbiana
ATCCTATGAGGGGTTCTGTGTGTGTCCTGGGTTTGGGGCAGCTCAGGGCTGTGGGGTTTGGGGTGCTGTGGGCCCCGCCACCCGCTTCACCCGCACCATGAACAGCCTGCCCAGCCCTGTACGTCCTGGAGGGTTTATCTGTGTGTCCTGGGCTTGGGGCTGTGGGGTTTGGGGTGCTGTGGGCCCCGCTGTTCACTTCACCCACACCATGAACAGCCTGCCCAGCCCCGTACGTCCCAGAGGGTTTGTCTGTGTGTCCTGGGTTTAGGGCAGCTCAGGGCTGTGGGGTCTGTGGGGCTGTGGGCAGTGCTGAGGGGTTGACTTGCTCATGGTGTCGTGGCCAGGCTCAGGGGAGTGGGTTCTTCTGCCAAGTCTGCTGCTTCTGCCAAGACTTCTGCCAAGTCTGCAAAGAGCGAATAACCGTCACAGCAGCCCCTCCAGCCTCCCTGGGTGATTGGGAGGGAGTCATGGACAGCAAATCTCTAAAAAAAGACAGTAATTGCAGTGTGGCTGTGTGGGATTACACCCTTTCCTGACCCAGAGACGGGGCAGCTGAGAGGCGTTTTATAAACTTTTATTCCATTTTCAGTCTGACTGAATACAGATGTTACAATTCACGCCATCACAATCAGAAGCCAAACTACTTTCTAATTACAATCCATAACAAGCGTTTCTTGGCCTATCAGCTTTTGCCACACAATGCTGTCAATGCCTTAAAGCCAATCATCTAAATGGCTGGACTTTGATTACAGTCATGTTGATTTGGGTGGAGTTTTGTTTTCCCTCTTTTATTTTAGAGGTGGTTTTGTTGTTCCTCTTTTCCTGGAGATTCGCCTACCCCAGACAAACGTGGGTCACGTAGGATCTGAATTATTCCTTTTTTTGGCTGCATTAAAGGAGGAGCCTTCTACTGCAGGATGGGCATAGATTTTATCTGGAGCACTTCAGGATGTTTTCTCTTTGACACGGGATTTTCTGCCCCCACCAACCTGCGCAGGTTTGGGGCTGGTTGATGTCCCAGGTGCCCACGTGTGTCTCCCCTGCAGGACGTGAAGATGGTGATGCACATCCAGGTGCGGAGCCACGAGGAGAGCCAGGCTCCTGGGCTGTCCCTGGCTGAGCCAGGACAACCTTCCCCAGCAGAAAAACCTCCAGTGCCCGACAGCCAGCACTCAGCAGGGAGCAGGCAGGTGCAAATGCAAAGGTTGGTGACACAAAACTCTTCTGCTCTCAGCGTTTGGGGTGAAGATGCCCAAAAGGAGCACCCTGGGGTCTCTCTCTCTTCTTGTATTTATTGTGGGTTTTCTTGGAAAATGGTTGGAGGAACATTCTTTTTTTGGTGTGTTGCTGGTGTTGGTGGAGTTTCTGGGAGTCTGGATCCAGTGGATGCTGTACAGACACTGGGGAAAGCGTTTATTGTCTCAGCAGCGCTGGCAGGAGACTGCTCTGTTCTGCAAAAGGAAGAAAATGTCTCTTCCGTGGCTGCAATTCATCAAAGCCTGGCCACAGTCCAAAGAAAAGTGAGCTCTGAAAATAGTGCTTCCTCCTTTAACTCACTTGTCCCCTGTGCGTGTGCAGGTCGTGCCTGTTCAGTTTATTGGAGCAGACAGGATTTCATTTCTGTTTTATCTGCAGAGGAAACTTCTGGATTTCATTCTGGACTCAGCCTGTTCCTGCCCTTTCTTCTCTTCTATTTTTGGCTGTTCCCTTAACCTGTGGCCTTCCCAGGGCAGAGACTGTGCTTTGCTTATTTCTTCAAGTGGCCACGTCCTCCCCAAAGTGCTGTGATAAATCACATCTGCAGCCGCACAGCAGGAACAGCTCAGGGGATGCTGTGGTCGTGATGCCTTTTTGGGGCTACCTAAAACCAGAGGCCAGACAAAATTAGGAGAATAAAAAGCAGTTGTATTTATTGAATAAATTGTATTTATTGAGGGGCCTTCAGGTAGATTTAGGGCAGGTGAAGCCCACCCAAAAATGGACCACGCGGTTGTCACACTTTTAGAAGTTTGGTCCATTTGCAGATTGGGGTTCAATCTTCCACTAAGGCAGAAAATGCAAATACTGATTTGTTTGGCAAGGGATTTAGGTGAGGACAGGGGTCCTGGGGTGTCTGCTGTGTTTTGCTTTTCCTGGAGCTCTCACCGAGGAATTCCAGAGCAGCTGGAGGCTGCTGTTTACACGGGCTGAGATTTGTGATAAGGAGCACAGGACCCAACCCTGCCAGAGCCAAGAGCAACAACGGGGCTGAGCAGAGCACAGAGAGGGGCCCCAAATCCAGGAGCTGCTGCCCTGGGAGGCTCTGGCCAGCACCTTCCAACCTGCACTTTGATGATTTTAGAATGGGGAAGTCTGAGCTGAGGGCTGGGGCGTGATTTTTCTCACTGAAGGGTTTGTGTGCTGGCTTAAAAAGCTGCTAAAGTTAAAGCCACTTCTCCTTTCCAGCAGTTAAAAACTGAAATGTCTTAAGCAGACTTTAAAATCTCATTTGTCTGTGTGCTGGCTTCAAGAGCTGATAAAGTTAAGGCCACTTGTCCTTTCCAGCAGTTAAAAACTGCAATGTCTTAAGCAGACTTTAAAATCTCATTTGTCTGTGTGCTGGCTTCAAGAGCTGATAAAGTTAAGGCCACTTGTCCTTTCCAGCAGTTAAAAACTGCAATGTCTTAAGCAGACTTTAAAATCTCATTTGTCTGTGTGCTGGCTTCAAGAGCTGATAAAGTTAAGGCCACTTGTCCTTTCCAGCTGTTAAAAACTAAAATGTCTTAAATAGATTTTTAAATCTCATGCAGAGCACAGGCTGGAGCCAGCAGTCAGCCTGCTTGGAATTTGCTGTGACTTACTGGGGTAAAAAGGTTTTGCTTCACTTGTTTTTGAGTCCCTGTCACTGGGGTTTCATCCCTTCTCTGCTTCTGAAGCTGCCCCTGACCAAGGCCATTGAGGTATTTGGGAAGCATTCATTTTAATTTAGTAGCTTCTTCATTTTCCATGAAGTTGGAACAATGAAGAGGACTTGTGGTTTTGGTATTTTTAAACCCTTAGATGTGTGTGTTTGGGTATGAGTAAGAACCTATTTAGAATTGGAGTTTATTGCTACGTGCATGTCACTGTCACATGAATAACACTAAGGGAGTTCTACAATAAATTTTATTTACAGAGCAGAACTTATTTCGTACTATGTGGCATATTAAATGTTCTTTTTCAAGCAGATATCACAGTAATTATTACAACCTGCTAGTTTTGACCAAAAAAAAAAAAAGTAAAGTTAAATTAGACCAAACTTCTGCACGTGCTGGAGTTTTGTTTTGTTCTGTTTTTCTCTTCTTGCCATTATGAAATAGTTTTATGGAACATTTACTGAGGCGGGGGGGGNATGTGGCATATTAAATGTTCTTTTTCAAGCAGATATCACAGTAATTATTACAACCTGCTAGTTTTGACCAAAAAAAAAAAAAAATTAGGCCAAACTCCTGCATGTGCTGGAGTTTTTGTGTTTTTCTCTCTTCTTGCCATTATGAAGTAGTTTTATGGAACATTTACTGAGGCGGGGGGGGTTCTGTTTGCTTGCAGCTGGAAGGAGCTCGTCAGCAAGGTGAACGCCCAGATGGACGAGGAACAAGCCCGCGGGTACCCCAGGAACCTTCAGTTTGCCCCCAGGGCCGGGCAGAAGGGGCAGAGGGGCAGCCCCCAGCCCCCCAGCCCCAGGAGAGGGGCAGAGCAGGCAGCAGAGAAGGACAGGGTGGATGAGGAGGAGCTGGAAATGGGTATGGAAATGGTTTCCTTTGTGGTGGTTCTCCGCACACACTCACCGAGCACTGGCTGCCCCAGGCTGGTTGAGATAAAACACCAAACTGGTGGCAGGGGGTTTAAGGAGACCCCACTGACTGTCCCTGTCTCTGTCCCCTGTCCCTGTCCTGTCCCTGTCCCTGTCCCATCCCTGGCAGATGCAGGAGTGATCGACAGGGAGGAGAACGTGCCCTCACAGAAGGAGGCCGTGGTGCAGGAGCCCATGGTGAGTAACCACAGCATCCCAAAACCACTCCAAGGGTTGGAAGGGACCCTAAAGCTCATCTCACCCCCCCCCCAGCCACGGGCAGGGACACCTTCCACTACCCCAGGGTGCTCCAAGCCCCGTCCAGCCTGGCTGTGAAAAGTTTTCAGCTTTTCATCCTGCCACGTTTCATCTGCAGCTCTGCTCTGAGTAAGAGCAGATGCAACTCTGGCTCAGAATAAGAGACCAAGGAGTCAATAATTACCCAGAAGTTTCTGTAACGTGCAGCTCCAGCCTCCTTGAGTCTGGAGGGATAACAAAGGGGTTTTTAAACAAAAAACCCTTTTGTTTTTTGGGGGTTTTTAAACAAATACTAACAAGCTTGGAGAGGTACAACCAAGTGCTCCAGGCCAGCGCTGCTGTTTGCTGGGGGAAGGCATCTTTGTGCCTCCTGAGGGAATATCCTGCCAGCTGGTCACAAGAACCTTTTCTTGTCCAGATGCCAGATGATGCTGCAGACCCTGCCCAGGACCCCAATAACCAGGGTGAGGATGAGTTTGAGGAGGCTGAGCTGGAGAGGCCTGACTTCGAGGAGAAGGTGGGAGGCCCGGAGAAGTTTAAGGAGCCCAGCGTTAAAGAAGGGTCCAAGGAGAAGCCACCAAAGGTGACTGAGTGGGGACAACCAGCAGGGCCAGGGGGGGATCCCCAAGCTGGGGAAGGGTGGGCAGAGAGCTTCAGGACTGAAAGGGGAACATCAGATCCCCGGGTGGATCCATAATCCCACTGTAAGGTGTGGCAGGCAGGAGGAAGCTCTTTGGCAGGTTGGTCAGAACCAACCTGGTTTTCCTTCTGCTGGTTGTAATGGAGCTTGAAATTTCCATTTCACGGGATTTTCTGGCACTTTGTTTTGATCCTGCTGGTGTTTCTCACCAGTACAATCAGCAGGTCCAGCTCTGGCAGGGAGTGGAGCAGAATAAGCAAAGGTGCCAGAGGTTAGGAAATTATCTTTCAGCCAAGTACCAGAGCTTGCTCTGGCCTCGTCCTCTCTGCTTTTTGAAGTCCCCCCTGGCACTTGCAACGCCTTTAGGGATGGAGAGCTGTGGAATAAGGGATGGCTCCTTCCCAGCTGTTCCTGCAGAGGGGCTGGGACTTTTCATGCACTTGGGACCAGCAGCAGAGACAATAACCTGAGTCTGTGCTCGGGTTCTGGTCAGAGCAGCCCTGTCCAAGGCTCCTGGCAGCAGGGACATCATGTGGGAGCTCTGCCTCCTTGTTTGCCTCCTTGCAGACGGAATCCATTTATCTCACAAAGCGTTCCTTGCTGCCTGAAGCCAGGCTCTGCATCGGGGAAATGTTCATTTGTTTTGACAGGCAGCTGAACGTTGCTTGTTTTAAAAATAGGAGTGTTTTATCTGTCAGGCTCTAAAATCATGATTAATAGCTGGATTAAGAAAGAAAGAAATAAAGAAATCCAGGCCAATGAAATCAAATGAGAGAGATGCTGGCAGCAGCAGAGCAACACCTCCTTGAGATTAGTGGAAATGTGGAAAGAATTAGTGACATAAATACCTGAATCAGATCTGGCTGTGCTGTGCTCCCTAAATAACTCAAAGTTTTCCAGTTGCTTGAGGCAACAGCCCTGGGGCCCTCCTGCTGCAGCAGAGACCTCCCTCTCCAAGTGGAAGGGGCTGCCAGCAGGTGGGAAAAGAGACTGGATGGGAAAAAAATAAACGGAGTTTGTGTTGCCTGATCGTCCCCCTGCTCCAGCCCTGGGGCTGTGATCCAGGGAGGTGTCCCTGGCAGGGAATGGGAGCAGGCTGGGGCACTCCCAACCGTGCCTGGCCGTGTTTTTCAGGATGCTGGCAGAGCTGCCAAGCCCAGGGAAGACCCACTGGAGGACTACCAGGAAGATCAGGAGCAAGAAATTGTACGACACCAAGGTTCTTCCTCTTTCCCTCTCTGGCGTGGTGTCACCTGGGCGTGTTGGCAGCTGAGGGAGCGGGGGGACTCAGATTTTAGGGAGCCAGGTGTGAGCAGCGACTCCAGGTCTGCCTCTGCCTGCTCTGGGAGGTCTCCAGAACAAACCTGGAGGCCACAGGTCCCTTTTCCAGGTGTTCAGAGCACCCTTTGTGCTCTTTTTGTCCCCCTCCTCCTTTGTGTCTGCATCCACCTGCAGCAGCTGGGCTGTGGGATGCTTCCCAAACAGCAACTGGGAGGAATCACAGGAGGAATTCTAGGAGGAATCACAGGAATTCTAGGAGGAATCACAGGAAAAATCCCAGGAGGAATCCCAGGAGGAATCCCAGGCTGTGCCAGTGCAGCCAGGCCAGCTCAGTGTTTCTCAAGCATGAGCTAGGGAGGATCACCCTGGTACCTTCTGGCTCACAGAGGTGGAAATGAATCCTCTTCCAGTCTCATTCATTCTCTCCCTGCCCTTTGTGAGTGGCTCCTGACGGTTTTTTTCCTGCAGTTCCCTCAGCTGAGTGTCAGATCTCCTTTCCCTGAGGGAATCCAGGCCTCTTTAGGTGTCTGCCATGGATGGTTGGTGCTAAAACCATCCACGGAGGATTGTGCTGGCTGCTGCATGTCCTGGGTGGGGTTTGTGACACAGTTTTCAGCGTGGTGGAGGTAAAATACCAGCTCCTCCTCTCTGCTCTTTACATCTGCCCCTCGCTCTGCTCCTCACGCCGCAGAGGCAACGGGCTGAGATGTCAGACTTGCATTGTGCTGCCAGGATATTAAATGTGCTTCCAACACCCTGGCTGATGGTGGCAACACCTCAGTGTCCTGCCAGTGACACCTAAAGGTGCCTGGCAGAGGTGGGTTCCTCCCTGGCTCCCCAGGTTTCCAAAGCTGGGCTGGTTTGGTGGAGCAGTTCTTCTTGGGGAACTTGTGTGCTGTGATTTAGGGTCTCCTTTTCCAGCATTTCCTTTTTCCTGATTTTTTTTTTTTCCCTTCCTGGCTGTTCCCTGTTCCCCCAGGAGGATCATGGAGGGGAGGTGGATGACAACGACGACCTGGAGCTTGTCCAAGAGCAGAAGGAGCGTGCAGGGATGCAGGGAGCCGGTGGCAAGAAGGACGACTACTTCTGAGAGCTGCTGAAGGACAACGGGGACACTCCACAGGAACGAGGGGACGGGAACTCCTCCTGGGAACTGCCTCCTCAGTTAAACACTGCCCACAACAAAGGCAGGAGGAGGGAAGTCTCTGCAGGCCCTTGCAGGGGGGTGTCAGACCACAATTCCATCTCGGTGTGGGGCCACTGCTGCCTCCCCGGGGTGCCTGGGGGATCTCTCAGACTGGGAATGATCTGATCCCGCTGCTCTCCTTAGAAGCACTTTTTGATTTCCCGTGTTCTTCGCCCTCTTGTTTTTCACATCCCCTTTCGGAGAGGGGTTTTTGGGTTGGTTTTGGGGGGGTGTTTTTTACCCCCCCCCGGGCAGCAGAGGGGTGCCTGAGCTGCTCCCTGGACTCACTGGACTGATCTCTAATACAAAGGAATCTTGTCTTCGTAAATTATTTCACTCAGTAGTGTTTCTTTAGAACACTCTCCCCTCTGAGCACGGTGGGGAGGGGATCAGAGGAAATTTCCTGTTCTGGAATCAGAGGAAATTTCCTGTTCCTTGTCTGGAGCTGCACCAACCATGGCCAGCTGTGTGTGTGTGTGGATGTGAACACCTGCACCCCCTCCCTGGTGCAGAGACCCCTCCAGAGACTCGGAGCAGACCCTTGGAGAGTTCTCCTTGCCTTGCCTTTGAGCTGTGACAGTCCTGCTGGGCTGGGAGTGTCCCCATGGAATGCTGTGCATCGAGGGGAGGGCTGGCCTGAGCTGAGAGAGGCTCTTCCCCATGGGGGACAGGGACAGCCACACCAAGAAATGGGGAAAAAAAGGAATATTTGCAGCCCAACTAATGCAGTTCCAACCTGTTTGGCTTATTTCCAGTCTCCCAACATTTGGCAGGGAGCAAAGGTGAATTTTGCTTCTTCTAGACAGGTTTTGGTCAGCAAGCTGAGCATTGTTGATGCAGTAGATTGAATCCTGTGCTACTTGGCCTCCAAAACCATCTTACCAGACCTCAGGGACAAAAGAAAGAACAGCCAGCTGGAGTTTAAAAGGAGAATGGGTTTAATCACGAGATCTCAAAGCCCAGAACCTGTTTTAAGTGGTAAGAGCAGGGCAGAGCTGTCCCACTCCCTGCCCTGTGCCAGAGCCCTGTGCCTGAGCTGTTCTCCTGCCTCCTCATCACCACGTTGGGAATCCCAGACTCTGGGACCTCAGTCAGCAAACGCAGCTTGTGGCTGAATGTCATCACCTGGCAAAAAAAAAAAAACAGAGGATCTTTGTTCTCCATTTGAATTAGTTGAGCTCTTTTTAATCCCTTGTTTGTGGCATATTTTGCAAGCACTTTTAGACGCTGGGGGAAAACAATGTTTATTTCCCAACAAGCTCAGCCTTTTTCATTCTGACAGCGTTGATTATTTTTTGTTTTTTTTTTTCTTCCGCTGGTTGTAATGGAGCTTGAAATTTCCATTTGTTAGAGGACTTTTTGGCTCTTTGTTTGGATTCTGCTCGTGTTTCTTACCAGTACAAATCAGCTGTGCGAGGCCAACTCTGGCGTGGAGTGGAGCAGAATAAGGAAAGGGACAATTCCAGGGAATTATCTTTTAGCCAAGTGCCAGAGCTGCTCATGGAGCTCACTGCAAAACTCCGGTGGGGTTTAAGCTGCCCAAAATGCCCTGAGATGGTTCAAGCTGCTTCGGTGCTTTCTCCTGCTCCTCTATGAATAGCACACACTGACAGCAGATCAGCTGAGGCTGCAGTTGCTGCTGTCAGAGCATCCTGATCCAAGCTGCCTCCCATTCCCAGGTCAGAGCAGCATCCCTGAGCACCCAGGGCCGAAATTCCGTGCCCAGGCTGGCCCAGCTGTGTTCAGCCCAGCCCTCCCTGCCTGCTCCTCTCACTCCCTGCTCTCCCTTAGCCTGGCACAGGCAGGTTCAGCCCTCGCTGGAAGCGAATCAAGCACTGCAAATAGAAGCCCAGTGGGGGTGACTGAGGCTGCTCACTGATTCAGGGCTGCAGGATAATCTAAATCAGGAGGCAGATTCTCGGCGTTTGCACGTCTAGGGTGAGTAATCCTCCAAGTGATGACTTGGAGGGAACTGAAGCAACTCAGGCCTGAATGCAAAGCTCCCGGCTTGGAGGATGCTTTAGGAACCATATGTCATGTGCTGCCCTCAGCTGAGAGCAAACATCTCTGCCCTGGGGACTGTCTGCCCTGGCCGTATCTGAGACTAAAATTAGCAGAGTGTTGCATAAATTGTGAGCTGTAGGTTGTCGGTGCTTCACTGCCTGGCCCACAGCAAGTTTTAATGCTCGTTCACTGTTTTTCCTCTAAGAAGAGACAATAAAGCCCAGTGGAGGAGAAGCAGAAAAGCCAAAACCCTGCGGTGCTGGGTCTGTCTGGAGGGCTGTAAAGCAATCTGGGACGCTGCTGGGTTTGAGACGCTGCTGGGGCTTCACAGCCCGGAGCAGATCACAGGGCTTGGCCTCAACAGCAGGTGCTGTGAAAAGCCCAGGCTGGGTTTTACTGCACAGAACAAGGTCTCAGGGAACAGATGGATTGCTAAGGGAGCAAACAATGAGACAGAGGATTCACAGGGAGGCAGCAGGGCAGGCTGACCAAGCCAAAGCATGCGGGTCTGCTTGGCTGTGGCAGAAATCATTTGGGTTTTTGCTCAGACGCAGTGCAAGGCCAAAAACAGTGCAGAAGGTGGAGTTAACCTGCAGTGTTATAAATGTTTTGATGGGTTCAGGGCCTTCACTGCTGTGCCAACCATTTCCCCCTCCCTGCACCACGCCCCAGAGCCTTGGATGTCCCAGCAGAACTCAGAGTGAGTTGTTAATCACAAGCAGCCACAGAGGTTGGTGCCAGGCCTCTTCCCTGGACACGGAAACAACGACAGCCCTGGAGAACAATCTGCTCTTCATCGCTGGCAGAAGGAGGACACAAAGTCTGAAGGAGGAAAAACTCACTTGGTTTGGCTCCAGCCACTTCCTGAACACGCTCACATTCCTCAGGAAGGGCCGTCAGATCTCCGGGTTTTGCCTCCTGGCTGGAATTCCACACGAAAATTTGCCAGGGAGTGCCTTCAGCAGCACAGTACCTCTTCCTGCTCCAATATCTGAGTGTGTTCCAAGCCATAACTGCACCTTCAGCATCCTTTTCTATGCTGATCCTAATTTTTTTATTGATTCCCATTGATCCCTCTTGGTATCAAAAGAGATTTCTGGCAACTTTCCATAGGCTAGCAGACAACCCCCATTTAATCTGGTGAAAAACTAGATGTGGAAATAGCTTGCAATGCTTGATATTGGTATATTAAAGATTTCCTTAGGAGGCATACACCTGAAAAATCCAGTCTTTCCAAGAGGAAAAGGTGTCCTGATGTCAGACCATTCATGTTCAGTGCATCAGAAAGCAAAATTTTAAATAAATTCCACGCTGCTGCAAATCACACTTTGTGTACGTGCAAGCATCACCTTCCAGGTATGATCTGGGTTTGGTTTTGTTCAGGCTGTGAAATAAAAACGGCCTCGGGACCTTATTTTTGTTGTATTTTCATATTAATTACATAATTATTTACATAATTCAAGTTTTGTTTTAAAAGAAAACATACACAGTGAACTGCAGTGTGTTTCTAAACAGGTAACACAGGGAAGAACTACAGCAATGAGTTCAGGCAACATTTCTGAGGGTTTTAACAAAATAATACGTTAATTATTCTATTTTACAAGTTAAATATAGAAAAATGCTTATGTTTTGCTAAAAAAAGTGGAACACAACTCTGTGCAAAACCTGATAAAAACAAACAAAAAGAAATGTTGCTTTTTTCTCCCTCTGCTACTCAGAAAAGGAAGTACTTAAAGCAACTTTTACCTATTTAACAGCTCGAAGCATCTCCAAACCCTGTTTAAGCCTGTATTTTTATTATTGTTTCATTAGAGCTCTTTTCTTTCCACATTTAGACGAGCCAACACTCCCGTGCACCTCCCTCAAGGTCGTTCAGAGAACGCGAATGACGGTGTGATGCTGGGATGGAGCACTGCTGTCTCCTCCCGTGCTGCAGGATCAGCTGCTGGTCGGGATCCGGGGATGGACGGAGGGGCTGCTCCTGCTGCAGAGGGAGGAAACGGCATTTGGGGGAAAGCAGGAAGAGGAATATCCTCGTTCCTTCTGTCTCGGGGTGTGCACTAAGACCCGGAGTTGTCCCTGCTCTCAGCTGACCTTCTGGGAGGGTCCCGTGTCTTTATTACATCCTCGCCGAGTTTATTTAAATTCCCGAAGCCAAGTGGTTAAAGCAGCCTGGGTGCGCGGTTATCGCCTTTTTAAAAATGAAATTAAATCCGTGTGAGCTCCGTTTCTTCGAGCAAGGTTTGCATCAGCTGGAGGGGAGTTCTCTGTCACCTTCCCCAGCCCTGCCATGGACCGCAGCCCTGCTGGTGTCAGCCCCGGGGACAGAGGCACCTCCACGGGCACATTTCTGGGGGGTTTTAACCAGGAGAGTTGCTGTATTTTACGGGTTAAATATAGACCAATGTTTATGTTCTGCTATAAAAATTGAAACATGATCCTATGTAAAACCGGATCAAAAACACGGACAAAAAAAATAAATAAATGATATATATAACATTGTTTGGTGTGGAATGAAATCTGCAACTCGACCAAGACGGGAGTGAGCAGCCCCCCAAGCCTTGGGGGACACGACCCCGGTGGGCACAGCAGAGCCCGGGGGAGGGACAGAGGGGTCTGAGCATCCCTGTGCTGACCCTTTAATGCTTCCGAGCATCCCCTGCGCCCGGCCGTGTGGGGTCTGAGCATCCCTGTACCAACCCTTGTGGGGTCTGTGCATCCCTGTGTCAACCCTTGCGGGGTCTCAGCACCCCCTGTGCCGCTTTTGCGGCGTCTCAGCATCCCTTTGTACCGATCCTTACGGGGTCTCAGCACCCTCCGTGCCGACCCTTGCGGGGTCTCAGCATCCCCCGTGCCGCCTTTGCGGGGTCTCAACCCCCCGTGCCCGCCCCCGTGGGGTCTCAGCATCCCCCGTGCCGCCTCTGCGGGGTCTCAGCATCCCCTTGTGGGGCCTCTGCGGGGTCTCAACCCCCCATGCCCGCCCCCGCGGGGTCTCAGCATCCCCTTGTACCGATCCTTACGGGGTCTCAGCACCCTTTTGTGCCGACCCTCGCGGGGTCTCAGCACCCCTTTGCGCCGCCCCTCGCGGGGTCTCACCCCCCCCGTGCCCGCCCCCGCGGGGTCTCAGCGCTCCGCGCGGAGCCCCGAGAGCCGCGTCCGGGCGGCCACCAGCGGCCGCAGCGGGCGGGTGCTCCGCAGCCCGGCGAGAGTTAACGGCGGCACCGCCTCTCCATTGGCGGCCCCGCGGCGGCTGCGGAGCCCCGCGCTCGCCCCGCGCCTCCGCCGGCCCCGCGCTCCG
>VXBN01012305.1:10708-26859 GCA_013397395.1 Sinosuthora webbiana
TCTTTTTCTGTTTAGGAAACCCTTTCTAAACAAACTTTGTTTTATAATTGTTCTTGATTTTAAATTAGGATTGATCTAAAATACTGATAATTCCAAAAGGGAAGGAATCTGTGTTTCAATTTGTTTGTTTCTTTAATTATGAATAAAGTGCAATTTACTGAAAGATAACATTTCAAAATACTATATGAAATGAAATTGTATTTTTTTTTAATTTTGGGGGTCCACAGACTTCGTTTAGAATGGACTATTTGAATTTTAATTTTTTTGATTCTAAGTGGCATTTTATATCTGAAAATACTTTGAAAACTCTGAAATGAAAAGGAGTTTTCAAAAATATTTCCTAATTTCTAAAATAATTTTTTCTTTAATTTACATGATTTAACTTAGTTTAGCAAACTAAACCATTTCTGATAGAAGTTTTTCCCGTAAGTTATCAGTCATATTTACCTTTCATTAAACAATAGAAAGACAATTCAGATCTAAAAGTTTAAGCAAGAAAGAGTTTCTCATTTTACAGTTTCCTACTTCATATAATCCCAATCTTAATCTAACTCTATTATTTTTGAGTCTGTGCATGCCTCTTTTATTTTGCCTCTGTTTCCTATAATCTAAAAAGGAAAACTAAAGCAATAGCAGAAGAGAAAATGTCACGGAAGGTATATGAAAAGATTAGACATTTTAAATGGTTACTTGTTTTTTCAGTTTCTGTCATGTTTTCTTTTGCAATTTCTCATCTCCTTAAAATCTCAGTAAGTGTCCAGTTCTATTTTTCACAGCTTGAAAGTTTTCTGGCTTTTTTTGGTTGTGCTGTACTGTTTGAGTGCTGCAGTAAGAATTTGGTAAACAAGGACTATTTCTCTTATTAATTCCTTACTTTGAAAGAAAGCAAAATGTATTCTAGCATCTCTTGTGTTTGCAATTTATCCACTAAGTCTTGATTTTTCATCATGTTATTCCTCCTGCACTGCCCTCTGTAACCTCAAGAAGCTTTTGGGACACAAATAGGATTAATTTTATTTCTTTTGTCAAAGTTAAATCTATAGTTCCAGTTTTGACAAAAGAAAATTTAAAAAATCAAGCATGGAATGTAAAAGTGCTGTGGTTAGTGCTTTCAATTTGAAAAAAAAAAATCATTGGTACACAATCAAAATAATAGAAAATGCATTTGAGTTTTGTGCAGGGAGATTATATTCTTTGGGATAATGCATTATATTTGGGCTTGGTGGGTTTTTGTTTTGTTTGGTTTGGTTTTTTGTTTTGTTTTGTTTGTTTTTTTCTTCAGCAGAAATATATATTACTGTTTCTTATTTTTACATCTAAGCACTGAACCACTACCCTTTCTAGAAAGTGGAAGTTATACCAAATGTCTATTTTGTTTATTTTTTTTTACTGGCAAACAGCAACTTTCTTGGATCCCATACAGTATGGGAAGGGAAACTGCACCTTTAAAACTCTGAGGGAGTCATATTATTGGCAGTGTCCTTCAGGAATGCTTTTTCTTTAGGTAAAGTAGGTGTGGAAATTATTTTTATGCTCTATTGGGAAGATTAATTTATATTATTCAGCAGCTAATATATTTGGTGTATTTCTGAGAATTTGCCACTCTTAGGTATGCCTGTAAGGAATACAGTTTCATTTTTCTTAGGTACATATAAACATGTCTCTGTGTGTCTTACTATTTATGCATACATATACACATATACAAAAAAGGATATTTGCTGTCCTGATTTTTTCAGCCTGAAGACCAAAGCAAATGTAGTTGTCATGAAAGCTTTGTTTTGATACCATAAGAATGACTGAAAATTATATTATTTTTGAAATAAGTTGAAGAAACTGAAGAAGTTGAAGACCTGAGAGTTTTACCTTGATTTCCTAGGAGAAAAAAAAGAAATCAATAGAAGCTTGTTAGGAGAAATTGTAATACTTGGCTTTGGCTTTGCTGTGAGATTTTTTTTTTTTTTTAAGTGGTTAAATGCTTTGCAGAACAAAAGAGATGTGTGGGAGGTGAAACTGCTACCTCCCTTAGGTTCAAAGGCACATCAACTCTGAAAGACAAAAAAAGTCTTAGATTAGCTGCAAAATCTTGAATAAACTAGTGCTCTTTAAAATCAGATTGGTCACTGTTTGGTCTCTCTGTTTCAGAGATTCCATCAAAGGGGAAACATGTGAACTAATTCATGGAGGATGCTGTAATTTTTCCCATTACTCACACAAGCAAACAAATTCTGAGTTTTAACATGGCATATAGTCCAACTTCCTATACAAACTGATCATAAAAATATATATTGTGCCCCATGCCAATATGTATCTAAAAGCTTGCCCTAATTTTCCAACTACTCTGCACACATGACCTCTGAAGGAGACCTCTTTAATTCATGTGTCTAACTACAAACTTAATGTCTTGTTTTAAAATGCTGTTGCATTTTAATGACAGTCTCATCTTCTCTCCCTTCCCTTTGCCCTATTCTAAATACTGTTTCTAAAATTCATGAAGAGAAAAAATAGCAGCAAAGAGAATGAGATAGGGAAAGTGATTAATTAGTGAGCAATAAAGGGGTGACTTTACTGATGTGTTGGCATGCTGAAATGCTGGTGCAGAATTTTGTTCCGAATTTCTATAACTTGATCCAGTATGACAACTGGGATGTTGCACAGTTGCTGGCACTCATTTGTGGATTTATGGGGCAATTAGCAGCTCCCTGCACCTCACCTGCGGGTTTTCTTATATAACTGCAGTGTAGTTATCTGTCAGTTATAGTAAAATATCAAAGTCTCTGTAACCTGTCTGAAAACTCTCATTTACATAACTATTATTCAGCTTGTTTCTGAACAACGGCTGAGTAAGTCAGTTTTATTCATTGATTAGCTGAGAACCATTTTAGCTACCTTATTAAGAAATAATCACAACAATTCTTTCTGCTCTGATTGTGTGCTGCTGCCCAGCCAGGCTGCCAACTATTGCTGCAGATGCTAACTAGTTAAATATTTAATTATAATTAGTAATGCTTGAATACCATAATGATGGCTAACACAGGTAACAGAGAACTACAGCCCTTTTTATTGAACTGGGAAGAGCCTTCAGAAAGCTTGTGGTACTTCATGTTTTTTGGAGGAGCGGGTATGTATCCTAGAGAATTAGCTCATTCTGTGCTAATGGCAAATTTGAATCTTGGAACCTTGTTTCTCCATTTTGTTTCCTGTGGAGACAGTAGATTCATTTCTGCACCTTCCATTATTAAACAAATAAATTCTGCAGAAACCTCACGATATTTACTCAAACAACAATAGGATAGCCCCCTTCTTCAGCATTATCAAAACATAGTTAGGGGTCTCAAGTGGGTGACCTTAGTCCCAGTCCAGGTTTTGAAGTGCTCAAGAGAGATTCTATTTCACACACATCAGGTGAAAAGTGTGTCTGGTGGGCTCCTGTCTGGTGTCTCTCTTTGGTCCTCACCTGAAATTCTGTCTCTGGGTCTGAACAAAGCTGGCAGGCAACGAGGTGCAAATACATCGGGTGGTTTAGCAGATTATGAGAAACAGAAGAGCTGCAAGTGGTGAATCAATGGAAAATTCTCAGTCACGGGAGTTTGATGCATTTTTCTTGGTCTTAGAAATGGAATAAAGTTGTACTTTTAAGATTATATCAACCACTATTGACTTTACTACTCCTTTGTTTTTTTTTTTAAGTTGTAGGGTTTGGGTTTAAATGCTCTTTAATGCCACAAACCATTTAAAAATGTGTATGTGTTTCAAATGGGGTAAAACCAAAGAATTGTTCTTTTTGAAATGGAAAATAGGACTCTTCCTGGGGATAGAACCCTCTCAGGAATTTCAAAAGCTCTAACATCAGAGAAAGTTTTAGCTAAAGTGAGGTAAAGTCATAAAAGCATTTCAGTTGGAATTTTCATAAGCAATAAGATTTTACTGCCTTTTATATCACCAATTGCTTTTAACATCTTCTAACACTCAGAAAAGCAAATACTTGATTTTCTGGTGAATTAATTGTTCTCTTTATATATCTGACTGATCTGTCATAAAATGATGAGAAATAATTTTACAATTTTTGTTTGAGAAATATAGAAGGCTGAGTAAATTTGTAAAGAATATTGGAGATATAAGGAAATTAATTTACAGATATGTTTTTTAAAGCTCTCTGTGCAAACTGAGCTTTTTCTACTTACGTGTGAAAATTTTCCAGGTAACAGTTCTGTCACTGAACAGGATTTGTTCATTAAAAAAACAAACAGTTTGTTTGTTATGTTTCTGATAAAGTGTGACCCCAGCTATCAAAATTTAGACCTTTACGTGAAAAAAAATCTATATAAATATTTTAGATGTCATAAGTGAGCTCCTCTTTTTTATACATTACATTAAAATGTCATCTTTCAAATAATTTTCGTTTTGTGTATTTAGTATGTGTTGAGTATCTGCATGTGTATTTCTATTTGCTTGCAATTCTTTGGAGTGTAATTTGTTTCTTGAAAGCATTCTAAGCATTTAACTCTTATTTGAATTTGAAGTCAATAGTGTTTCTGAAAAATTGAAATACTTTATTTAGGAACACAGAGTATAGACCTATATTTTGGGCTTCCATGTTAACAAATGTAGTAACTAATAATAAAATGAGACTAATTCATTTATAAGGAAGAAATTGTGAATTTAATTGAAAAATAAACAATATTATTCTCTAAAAGTCTTTGACTTTCAAAGACTCCTTTCCTAGTGGAAATTGAAGAGAGTTTGAAAAATAAAAGGGTTTATTTTGGCTTACTTACTGTCTTAGTGTAAACAGCAAAAGCTGTCTTTTTGTAGAGACTTGGTCATAGTGCTTGTGGGTGAGGCTTTGAAATTCCAGAGAAACAGGAAATACCTGCTGCTAATGCATAGACCAAAGAAAATTTGCTCTCAGTGATGGAGGATTGGGTTGGGAGTACTTCAGCTATCAGTAGGTACAAAATCCATGGGGCCTGAGGCATCAACCCCACTTAAGTCCTCAGGAAAATAATAAAGCTCTGGAAGCCTGGAAACCATTCCAGATACGTGAAGGACAAGAAGAGAAGCCTTGTCCTGGGATGAGAGAAGTCAGTATGGATTTACAGAGGAGAAACCATGCTTAACCAACCTGGTAGCTTTCTATAATGAAGCAACTGGCTTGGTGGATGAGGGGAGTCAAGTAAAGGTAGTTTACCTTGACTTTAAAACAGCTTTTCACATTGGCTGCAAAACAATCTCACAGAGAAACTGGTGAAGTTAAGTGGACAGTGAGGTGGATCAAAGCTTTGCAGAACATCGAAATAGGTGTCAGGGTCCACAAATATATGCAGGGAACCTGATGGTTCGTTTTAAGGATCTCAGAGCGCAAAAGACATAGCAGGGGACAACTCAGTTTACTCAATCAAAAATGCACCTTTATTTAGTGCCAACAAATGCAATAGTGGGGAGAGAAATAAAGAATAGTAAGAAAGAAAGAGAAAGAGGGTAAGGGGATTATAGCTACCAACGTGGAGGGACGAGTCCTCGAGGCCTAACGATGCCTATAGACACGATCTTCTCCAGTGGGGTGATCACAAAAGTGAGTGGGGGTCTCCAGGGTTTTTTTAGGTTGGTCAAGGTGGGAACCAAAGCTAGGGGCACAGAGCCAAAGTGGGAACCACCTGTGTACAGGTTGAGTGCTCAGGAACAAGCTGCAAACAGTACCTCCAGTACAGACAGACCAGTTCAGACAGGCAACCTGGGCTCAGTCCATTGTGCCATTGTTCTTGCATTCCGTTCTCATGGAGATGCATACCAGTCCTCCAAGGCTTGGCAAGCATTCCACCTCAGCCAGGCCAGGGGCTCATTTCAGAGTTTGGGGTCTCAGTCCTCAATCATTGGAGACAGTTGTGAGGCATATCACATCCTTGGACAGACTCTGACAACAGGTGACCCGGAGGGTTGTGAAGTCTCCATCTGTAGAAAAAAAACTGTTTTGTCCATGTAGCTACAGCTGCTTCTTGTAGCTGACCCTGACTGAGCTGGGGATTTGGAATGGATGAACTCCAGAAGTCCCCTCCAACCTCAATTCTGTGTTTCTGTGATTCTGTGATTACAGGAATTACACAGTGGGTCACACTTGACCACAGATCAGAGGTTGCATGGAAGGAAACACATGTTTATATGTTTATTTCCACCAAACTGTAAGCCTTCCTTCCAGCTTAGTCTTTGGCCTAGTACTCCATTTATACCAGGACAAAATGTGTCTCTGGGCTGTGTCCTCTAGAAAGGTTAATTCACTAATCTTAGGGAAATATTTGATTTCGGTTGCTCCAGACTAAATGTGTCAATCTTCCTACCTTGAAACCGGAAGGTATTTTTTTTTAGTACAACAGGACAGTGCCCTTAGTGATTACAATATGTCTGATTGATTGGCTGCAATCTATAGTACTGCAGGTATGACATTATCCTCTTGCCATAAAGCTGTTCCTTCTGAGTTCAGCTGAGGTGCAATTTCATCAGGACTATTTCAGCACTTTGTTTCACTGAGCTTAACCTTAAAAAGACAGTATTGATTTCCTATCTAAACCACAGTTTTGCAGACTGAAATAACTAGACAAATTTGTGTTTATTATTAAAAAAATAAAATATGCAATATATGCAATAAACAAGTTGCTCATTACATGTCTTGAGGTAAGTTACATAAATCATAAACCACCTAGCCATGCTACAGTTGGATTTTTACTGCAGCATGGAAGGAGCTCAGACAAAAATAAAGGAAAAACCTTGCTTAAGTTGCAAAAAAAAAGAAAAAGTAAACACTACCTTTTTTAAAGAATGAGGATGTTGACTGTAATAGTTTATGAAAATATGTGCTTTTTTTTAATTAATACTCATTTAAATATTGAAATCATTCAATACAGGTTGTTAAGGGTGGAACATATAAGATGAAATGGTTTCTATTCTAAGTTAAATCAGTGCTAACTGAAAATGGCTTATGACCCTTTATCAACATTTTTATAAAAAAAAAGAGTTTTTTAAATTGTAAGCTTACAAGGATTGATGAGATTTTGCATTTCATATTTAAATTTGCCCATTTCCTGTATTTTCTGTCAATCTGTGAGATTGGGCATGTATGTTTGTATGAACAATGAAACAGACACAAAATAATATTTGTCTTTAATTTATTAAATTATAGCAGATGCTTTTGTGAATGACATTATGAAAATGTATTCATATCAGTTAATAAAGATCCACATGTGTACCAAATGGAGGAAAAAAAAAAAAAGGATCAGTGAGAAGAAGCCTCCAATAATTTATGTTGCTGAGTGTGTTACAGAGGTGAGAAGACCTGTTCCTTTTCATATACATTATTTTCTTTTAATTTGATATTTAGAAAGGTAGAAATGATTCTTACAGGAAAATTATTTTCACCAATTAGATTTGTATTTATTTCTCTAGACAAGACAGATAGAGACACAGTAGTGAGTGTCACAGAAATGAGCCCTTTATATCCTCCTGCACCACCTCATCTATTGTCTGTGCTTGACTGTAATTGCTGAAATTCAAAGCAGGCATCTGTTATAAAATTACTCAATTCATTACTCTTGAATTTTGGAAATGAACAATAGTACACAAGAGACATGAGAATTTATAAAGATGAAAGTGAGGCACAAATACTATTTAATCTTTTTCTAGTAATTGTACACTGTAGTGGTTTGAAAGCAAAACAAATGACAGGCTCCAGGTCAGAGATACAATTTAATAGGAAGAAAGGAAAGAAAGTAAAATAAAATAGATGCAATAATACAGAAGACCACTGACAGAGTCAGAATACAACCTGAGCAGGGTGATGGAAGTGGTCCAGATGAGGTGGTCTTCCTGAAGCAGTGATCCCGTGGAAAGGTCTGGTAGCTCAAGTCCCCTGGGAATCCAGTGGGTAAGGGCTGCTTTTACTGTCCCAAAACCTAGATTATATCTAGGTGGGAATGCTTGGTTCCTCCCCCTGGGCGGAGCATCTCACAATGGGATGAGGAGTCATACAAGGAGTCCTTGATGGCCCATTAAACAGAGATAACTCCAGAGGGTGTTATCTATGAGTCATGCAGCAAGGCATCTGATGGGCCATTATCAGAAGATAGCCCTGAGGGAGGGGGCCCGGGAAGAGCACTGCTCCAACAATTGGATTCAACAGTTCATTAAGATGGTGATAGAATACTTTGTGCACATCTTACACTACAACCCAGGACATACACAAAATGTCTCTTGGCTGCTTTTAGCGCTGTTTAATCACTGACTTAGTGTAGCACTTCCACATTAACTGGAGAGTAGAGGGTTTTACTTTAGTGAAAGGTTTCTTGATGAGAGACATGCAGCGATTTCACACACAGCTTTGATAGTTGGTGAGTCTTCATGAAACACATCCAGTTCTGAACAACAAAATACAAATGAGGATTACTTTGTCAGAAGTTATTTGTAGATGGCTGTACTCTCTAGTAGAATGGCTGTTGCCAGTCTAACTAGAGCCTGCCTCAGTTGCTCTAATGACCTTATATTCCTATGCAGTAATACTGGGCAGAACAAAGAAAGCTTTTAAAGAATCAAAATAGAAGCCCTAGAATTACTATTTCTGATACTTTAAAATCCATGAAGGTTTTGTTTAGTTTTGTTTTTTTTTCTGTAGTTCATCAATGATCAGAAAAGAGTCGTAGTCCTATGAGGAAATGTAAGTAAGGTGAAAGCAAGTCAAAATGAGTTGTGAAAAGAGATAAATTACCAGCATAACAGATATTTTTAATTGTGCATTGGAGAAGGCCCAGGATAAAGTCGGTGACTCCAGAATACTGAGAGGTCTGAGCTGATATTCTCACAGTTGAGAAAACTGATGAGTTATCTGTCACTCTTGTTGTCTCTGGGACCACCTGTTAAAATTCACAAGATTAATGGCTGGAAACTTTTTGGGCACAACTGCTGTCTGTCATGTTTTCCTGAGGATGGTATCATCCTCTGAAGTTACATAATTCAGGTGCTGTTAGAACAAATATATTAACGTTTCAGAAGATTGAAAGTCTAAAAATTGGACTATGGATTTCCATAATCTACTATGGAAAGGACTGTTGGGGATTCAATGCCTTTTAAAACAAGTGTCTGTTGATGGAGACAGGGACATTTAAATCTATTTTATAAAAGTTGCAATAATTGACAAGAGGAAAACCATATTTTCTGTTTTAAATATCTAAGGTTATTCACCAAGTTGATATTAAGCAATAATGCACCATTATATATACAATACACAAACAAATGACTGCAAGAACTCACTTCAAAATTTCTATCTTTGAGTAAATTTTGTAATTTAGTATATTTTTCAAGCTCTTCTAATAACAAATTGTTTCAAATTTCATATAATCAGGTTCTGACCAATAACAGAAAATATTTTAATAATAAGGTCTTAGCTAAAGTAAGATAGTGCAATCTGAAATAATTTATAGAATTTATAGAATTCTTGACAGGTCAAAAAAAAAAAAAAAGAAATATCCTAAGGATTAAGAAAATAATGTTACAGAGCACATTTAAATATGCTCACATGCATGTCAATACCTTGTGTTAAATGTAAAATTATAAATATGTTTGGGCTGCAGCCTCAGATTTATCAGTTCTTGCTTTAATTGTATTGCTAATGTGTTTTGATTTATTTACCTTTCCTTCCTTTCCCCCATCTCATATATTTATTCAAAAAGCGTAGGACAGTAGAATGAAGGATTGTTTCTTGATTGTCCATGCTTTAGCATTGACATTGACAGATTCCTAGCAAAAATGAAAATGTTTGTAGTTTATCAAAAAATAAAGATTCTAGATCATTGACAAAGTAGGTATAGACTCAACATAGGACTTTTCTAAGTCAAACATGACATACAAGACAGAATAAAAATGAAATTGATGATACTACATCATCTGACCATATTTGCAAAGGAAACTTTGTTCTGTTTGGAAACAGTTTGTTTCTTTCCTTTAACTGATGATTAAACTGTAGAGCTGCATTATGTTTTCACAGAGTAGTAAAACATGGCCTGGATTTGAATCTCAGCAAAATAAACTTTAATTATTAATGTGGAGTGAAATTTCATTCTACCTGAGTTAACTTTCAAGAGTCCAATGAACCACAGGGAGTTGTGCATTTACTGATGTATTTACATTTTATAATGAAAGTTTCAGTCCTTTTTTCCTTCTTTATTTATTTAATTATTTAATTATTTATTTATTTTTATTTTACAATTATTTCCCTCATATTCTTAGGCATTTTTGTGAATTGGAAGTGATAATATCCCAGGTAGAGGATGATGGCTCAGTCATAAATGATCTCTTGTAAGTATTGCTAATGATGAAAAAGCTGACACAATATGTATAAATAGTTGCATACAGAACCAGTTAATTATTTTGTATTCAGAATGTTTTTACATTGCTCTTCATTAGTTTTTCTATAAGTCTCAGCATCGTAGAGCTACATAGCTTTTGAAAGATTGTAACATTTGATTTTGTTGTGTTACCAAACTCCCTAAAGTCATCATTTTTTTTTATATGCTAGAAAGACAATTATTAAAGCGTATCTGTGATGCTATAACAATTTTATTATAGTAAGGCTCAGAAATTCCAGACATAATTAGACTCCTCTCCAATGTTAGGCATTTCATAAACATATTTACTGGGTATTGATAGAGCACATCACACGTTTTTTGTGCTGTTATGTATCTTTGTGGCGACCTTCGTATGAATGTGCTTACAAGGACAATCACACTCAAAGATGGGGGACATAATTCTCATCTCACTTTGTTCTTATGCCAATTAAAACTCAATAGAGTAGTCCAGATTCATAGATAGTATTACTCTGCAGGCACAACTAACATCAGAATTGATCTCTTAACTAGTATACAAAATACGTCTCTGCCGAGAACAATTGGACAGGAAGTGGCTTTGGCAGTCAAATACAAAAATCATAGCCTTAATCAAACTGATATTGTTCTTGCCAAGTCAAATTATCAGTAACTTTATAACAAGCAAATTTTTTGACATGAAATAGCAGGATTTGGGGGCTTTTCTAATAGAATTTAACAAAAGCGAGCTAAAGTCACTTTATTGCAGGGAAAATACTTCCATCTGTTTGTTGTTTAGTAGTCTACAGCTCACAGTTCTTGTCCATATGATGACATATATCTTCCAGAAATGCCAAATTTCAGCTTCCATATGTGTATTTTACTATATATATCTCATATTCAATCACAATGCTCTCATCATTAATCTACAGAACATTTGGGTTTAGCCTAGCTGATTTGGTTTCTGTTCCCCCTCTTAATCAGCAACTTCATATAAACAACCTCTGAAGTAATGGGACTGGGACTCAGATTCAACTTTGCAAGGATTCACTCTAAACAAGCCAGAGAGCCAGCCTAGGCTTCTGTGCTGGTTTTGGCTGGAACAGATTTAATTCTTTTCACATTTGCTGGTATGGGGCAGTGTTTTATGATTTGTGCTGGAAAAAGCATTGATAACAGAGGGATTGATTATTGATTGTTGATCCATGCTTACACAGAGTCAAGGCCTTTTCTGCTTCTCACACCAACACACCATCATGCCTGTGGGGATGCACAAGAATCTGGAAGGGGACACGGCTAGGAGAACTGATCCCAAATGACAAAATAAGTGTTCCATAACATATGGAGTCATGCACAGCCATAAATTAGGGAGAAGGTTGGGAGCTGCTGCTTGGGGACTGGCTGGGCGTTGATTCAATGGTGGTGCCCAATTATTTTAATTTGTATTTCTTGAGGTTTATTTCTCTCAGTTATTTTACTTTTCATGTCAATATAATTATTAATATTATTAATATTTAATGATGTTTCAGTTATTAAACTCTTCTAATCTGAACCCACAAGTTTTCCCACTTTTATTCTTCCAGTTCTCTTGTCTCTGTCCTCCTAACTGAGGGAGTGAGTGAGCAGCTGTGTGGTGCTTGGTTGCTGACAGATGTTAAACTAGGACAGTTTATACAGATTATTGAATCTCACACAAAGGGAGATAAAGGAATAACTGGTTTGGATCATGTTAAGACTCCAGCAGGTAGAAACACTGATTTTTTTTTTTTCTTTTCTTTTCTTTTTTTTTTTTTCTTTCTTTCTTTCTTTCTGATTCTAGTTTCCTGGCATGGATTCCAGATGTTACTCTTGCCAAGTGGTTGTAATAGCTGCAGAGGTGGAAAATCTATTCAAAGTTTTCTGACTTGTGGGATGGACAGATCGAAAAATAAACTCTTTGCTAGTTTGAGTCTTGTAATCTGTTTACTTGCTATCTCCCTCCAAACCCCTCTTTTGATATTACTAAGCAGTTCCTACCCTAACTCAAAAGATCAGGTGGAAAACAGGAGGAATTACTTTTACTTGCAAAGAGTCTAGATAGGTTATGAAGCTCAAGTCAAACTCACAAAGAAATATAGTCAGTTAGAGTCTAATCCAATGGTATTTGTTTAATTAAATGTAACTTGGAGAATATCCACCTAACTGATTTGTCTTAAACTCAGAGAACGATTTACCATATCCTTTTACCTATTCTTTAGCCAGATGATATATAATCTCAAATACTTTAGCAGTTAATTTTAATAGATATCAAAAAAATGAACTTGCTTTTCCTGTTGTTTTATTTTCTTATTGCAAGATATTGCAGAGAAACAAGATTATATGGTCAACTATTCAGCATATCCATAGTTACAGATATTATCTGGCTTTCCTGCTGGCATGATCAACCATCTTACAGTACTGCCAAGCTTTTTCAAACCTCTTTATGAGTAGAAGATGGTTGCTCTACATTAGCTCTTATTTCACATGAGCTAAAACATTCTCTGTGCTGATAGATTTGTAGTTAAGGTGGCTGCAGAAATGTTCCCACCATCAGTGCACAGTCGATACTTTGTCAGTAAGCAATTTTCCTCCATTCGTGGAGGTTCAATTACCAGCCTTGCTGGACTGATGACATTTTTGAGTGCATCATGGAGCTTTAGTGTTTCCTGCTTGTCTGTGTGGGACAGCAGTGCATCCGTGGTCTGATCCAAGTAGATACATCGTACAGGTCTGCACTGGTTTTTGGCTGGGATAGAATTAATTTTCTTCATAATAGCCATTATGAGGCTGTGCTCTGAATTTTCCTGAAAACAGTGTAGATAACATGGGGACATTTTAGCTATTGCTGAGCAGTGCTTAAATAAGGCCTTTTCTGCACCTCACCCCACCTCACCAGTGAGAAGGCTTTGGGTGCACAAGATGTTGGGAGAGAAGACAGCCAGGACAGCTGATCCAAGCTGACTAAAGGAATATTCCAGACCATATAGTGTCATGGTCAGCATATAGAGTTGGGTGGGCAGGGGAGAAGAAGAAGAAAAGTTGGAATGTTTAGAGTGATGGTGTTTGTCTTCCCAAGTCACTATATGTATTATGGAGCTCTGCTTTCCTGAGGATGGCTGAAAATCTTCCTCCCAGTGGGAAAGGGGTAAATTAACATCTTGTTTTCCTTTCCTTGCATTTGCAGCTTTTGCTTTATCTATTAAACTGTCTTTAGTTCAACCCATGAGTTTCCTCAGTTTTATCTTTCTGATTCTCCCCCTCATCCCACCAGGTGTGAGTGAGTGAGCAGCTGGGTGGGGCTGAGTTAATGGCTGGGATTAAACCATGACAAGATCAAAGATCATTTAGAGTTTCTTTTCAAACACTTCCCTACATGAGGCCTTATGTGCATACTAGTGATTACAGAGGATCAGTGGCTGTTCTCTCTACAAGGGATAACCTTTGCCAGGCTTGGTGAGGTGATTTGTGTCTGCAGTACCATGACTCCCATTGATTAAGGATTGTTGCAGCAGCGATGGCATGCATCAGTTTGGTATTCCAAAAGCATTTCTTTGCTCAGGCTCTTTAGATTAATGGTGGTATAGTCTAGGTCAGAATAAAAACTCTTGCAGGAGCACCGTTTATACTGTATTTTGTTGTTCCAAATAAATAATTTTAGTACTGATATTTTATTCATCGTTTGCATTTCATGAGTTTCTAAGCCTGTATTTTGCAGGACACAGAAAATATGATCAAGATTTCTTAATAATCGTGTATTAACAGACTGTCCATGATTGCTGCTGGGTCATTTATTTCCCTTTATCAAACTGGGGAAATGAATAAATGTAATTTCAGGTTTTAAAAGCATGTGTGGGGCTAAATTCATGAAGGGTAACCCTTTGTAGCTCTCTTTATGAGTTAATTAGATCATGCGTAATGGTACTTTAATCCATACAAGATATTTTGAAGAAATGAGTAGCAACAGCTAATATTGAAAAAACCCAAGATCTAAGAAAAATCTGACCATCTGTACTTTTGTAATATATAGGAAAGAGATGCAATGAGGGTGCATGTCTGTTCACAACCATCTCACTGGATAATTATTTCTTTTAGAGCATCACTGGAAATAATACCATAAAAAATTAGGAAATATACTACCTTCCTTATGGTTAATTGTTCTGATTGGATTTCTAAATCCTTGTCTCCTAGGTGTCTTAGTTTTCTGATCAGAGGTACATAAAGAGGTACATAAAGCACCAATGAGTGTTTGACAGTATCAAAAGCACTAAGAGAGGTTTTGACATCCATAGCTTAAAAAGAAAATGCAAAACTATAAGCACAGACTAAAAAAAAATATATGTATTAGCCTTTGAATTCCTGTACAATTTCCAATCATGCTATAAAATATATTCTATTTGACCAAGCCTCCTCCAAAGCCAGCAATGAAATTATGGGGAAAACTAAGCTACTGGGGGAGAACATTCTGCCTCAGTTTCTTACTGCACAAACGTTACAGAACAGCAGGTTGGAGTGGTTCTTTCAAGTACCAAAGTATGAGAGTTGAAAGTCTCAATTATTTGCCTTGCTGAGCTTTAAATTAAAAAAAAAAAAAGGAAGAAATTCTTCATTTTGAACTCTTTTGCAGCTGATGAGGGCATCTGTGCTACAATCCTGTACTGCAACATCCATTAGCCTCCCATTTTTCTCTGACCTTCCAATTCATCACCTTTTTGAAGCTGTAGGAAATGAAGCTAGCACTGGCATTGCTCTTTCCTAACTCTGCAGTAGGCATTCTGGGAGGCTGCCTGGGAGACCAATGGAGAAGGGGTTAAAGTGCTCTGTGTCTTGCACTTGGTTACTAACCTTCCAGCCCAGGGGGAATTGCTCTCCTTTCATTGAAGTCTTTCAATCTCTTTGCATTACTTTTGGTGCTGTATAACATTTTAAAAGCTCCCTGACTGACAGACATGGCCGGAGGCAGAGGTCTGCTGGGAGAACTGCAATGTACAGAGTCTTCTCAGCAAAGAGAAGTGGTATGGCAATTAAATTGACTACAACATGATTCTGGCATTTCTGAAGCAGTGCAGATTATCCCACCCTGTTTTTTTTATATTTCCTTCCACCTCCCATCTATGTATTCAAAAGTATATGTTGAGTTGACTGGTTTTATTTTTTGCTATGTTTCATGATTACTATGATTTTGCCATAAAAACAAGGAATGCATTCTTCAACCATGGATCAGGAGAGGCAAAAAAGTTTGGAAATCTTGGAAGTGAATTATGGATGAACACAGTCTGAATGTGAAGTTATATACCACTGAATGCATTAAAAAGAGAAGCAGAAAACCACATGTGAATTGTTCAGTAAAAAATAAATTCATACCTAATATATTGAATGCAGATCTCTGTTGCAGTTGGGTCTGTCTTATTGTTTCTTTTCTGGAATAAAATCCATAGACTGCAAATGATTGTACAAGTAAAAGTTTTTGCCCATTGCACAAAAGAATATTTTGCTGTAGATGAAAAACATTGAAATGTTTAGAACATAACTTAGAAAATCTTTCATTTAAAGGATTCTGAGCAGATAGGAGTTCTTTCCTTATCTTTTATCCTTTCTGAAGGTAGTGTTGCAGTGCGTATCTCTCTGGTCAGCCTGGTCTCTGTTTGGCTGGACCGCCCGGTCAGCTCTGATACGCCTCAACAGAACCGATGTGTGGGTTCCTGGCTCTGCAGCACCCCGACCTTCACTGCCACGGCCGTGGTATAAATGAAAGAGGGGACTCTCAGAGGCAGGGGGAACAAAGGTTTATTGGGG
>VXBN01012305.1:27215-46026 GCA_013397395.1 Sinosuthora webbiana
AAACCTAAAACATAGCCTTTCAAATCAGAGCAGAAAATCTCACCTTAAATTTAGTATAGGAAGTGCAGTTATTCTCTTAGGGTGTTTTTTTGTTTTTTTGTTTTTTTTTTTTAAAGGCTTTTTAAGTTTTCTGGGTTTCTGAATTTAAATCCTTTCTATTTAAATACTTCAGCATGCACCTAAGAAATAAGAATTTCTGTTATTTATTGTTATGGATAGTAATGATATCATTCATAAGGAAAATATAACCTTTGGCAGTATTTGCAAAGGAAAAATATATATAGTTAAGTACTTTATTATTCTTCTTTTTTGAGGTCCATATCATGTCATTGATTTTTAAGCAGGACTCTATTGATTTCCTAGGAACCTATGCTTAAAAATCAATGACACAATATGGCCCTAATAAAGTGGTGAATTCCATAGTGCTATAAATTGTATTTTTGTTTTTAAAATATAAAATGCATCTATCTTAAGCCCTACTTGCCGTTATTTTTTATACCTGGCAACAAGCACACTTTAGAGAAGACTGCAAGAGGCTTTTTTTGGCAGAGAAATGAGCAAAGGATTTCTGCTCTAGACAGTAGGGTGAAAGAGTGGATCCCCTGTTCTCCAGCATTTTGTTTGTAAATCTGGAATAAATATTTTTGATATCACTGGTGGGAAAGGGTTTTGTTTGATAACTGATCCTAAAGCAAAGTCTACAGCCATCTCTCAGACAGACACAAAGGTAACGCTAAGCAGAATAAGAATGAAGCAAGCATTCCTGTGATAACTGTACAGTGTTCTAGAGCAGCTCAGTGCTACAATGAAAATAGAAATCTCTTTAAAACTGTGATTCTTAATCTTTTTCTCTGTCTCTAGAAACTAACTAGGTGTGAGAGTTTTGATGAACGCTTCAGTGTAATCCTATGTAATTTGATGTTGCATGTAAATCTCTTTTATAGGTCCCTATAGATGGAATTTATTGCAGCACATACCTTGTCATCAGAAGGATTAATGCCTGCATTAGCATTTCTGCAATAAAATCAGAAGCTAAGTGGTGAAGGCCACAGACACCTCAAACCTGGATTCCTCTGCTCTGCATTAAGTGCTGGAGTTTTTATCACTTGCGGTAGGGAAGCCATTGCCAATGCTCACAAGGAACTGCTTATCCCTGCTTCTCTGGGTCCTGTTTGATGGAGGTCTCCTAACACCACTGCATCCACAACCACAAGAGATTTTAGAAGCACAGCCAAGAGAAAATGTTGTCCCACTGCCAGGGAGGAGATCATCTGTCCAGCGAGTCAAACGAGGCTGGGTGTGGAATCAATTTTTTGTGCTGGAGGAATACATGGGCTCTGAACCTCAGTATGTGGGAAAGGTAATTTTTCACTATTTCTTTTAAAGTTCAAATGATATAGACAAGAAGTATAATATATTATAAATGTGTACCTGTTTCTGTTGGGACAAATCTTAAACTGGCAGTACTTCTCTCTGCTCATTTTTACCATCTAGACATTCCTGTAGTTACTATATACTTTCTGTCTTTGCATGTTTGTCTTATTTCCCCATTCTTTCTTTTGGAATTAAACACAAACAACAGCAACAGCAACAATAAAAAACAAAACAAAACAAAACAAAACAAACAAACAAACAAAATAGGAGAGTTCTGATATAAGTCTCTGTTTCACAACTAATTTTAATTGAGACTACTGTAATAGCATATTTGATTTTTAGCAGCAAACATTGCTCTGATATCACAAGATAAGGTAATAAACCTTAAATCTCAAGCCCAGAATGCACAGTTGTTCCTGTGATTGATATGGTTGTTCCAAGTCAGTTTTCAGCTAATGAAGCCACATCTTATTTTGGTCTGTTGTCTTATGTCTCAGAACCATTTATTTTTATTTCTGATTGTTCAGATTGTTTTCAAGTATTTCTAATATGTTTTATTGCTTCATAATTCAAAGTTCTGCACTGTAGCTTTTATACCGTGTGTAGACATGCACAGTCATACCTGCCGAGAATTTTTGCAATTCCCTCTCTCATTATATGTCCACTGTTTCTGTAAGAGGACATAATTAATTGACACAAAACTTTTCAAGGGGTGTGGGGGTGGTGAATTGAAATAATAACATTTTCAGATAGGAAAGCTGAAAAGGACACCTGAAGAAAATCTTAGCAGAGTATATAATTGGATGCTGTGTATAATTTTCAGTTTAAGTAAAGAACCTTACTCAGTGAAAATAAGAAGTCGGGAATTTGTTTCCTGGATCCCCAAATGCCACTTCCCTATACAGCAAGGTTTCAAATTTACCTACTGTAAAAATGAGTCATCATGCTTCAGTTTTTACTTTTATATAATTGTGAAACTTTTTTTTTTTTTTTTTTCTTTTTTTTTTTTTTTTTCCCCCAAGTGTATAACCAGGAAATCTCTCTTTTTTTCTCTTTTTTTTTTTTTTTTTTAAATATAAATCAATCAACAGAAAATTATTTTTCCTTCCTACCCTTCCAGAAAACTATTCTGAGGATGTATAAATAAAAAACTAGATTTTTTAGCAAGGCAGCCAAAAATGTACTTGGATATTGCATGTGAAGGCATTTGTGTTAAGCCCTAAAATATATTGGTCAAAGCAATTTGCGAAGCAGTGTCTTTGTATCACAAAGTCAATACAATGATCTAGTTGTAAGTCTGAAGAAAGGGGGACCACATAATTAAAAAAAATCATAGTTTTGATATTCAGTTGATACAAGTTACACTTTCTCCGACACATACCTTTGTTCTGGCACCTCGCTGAAGATGCCAACAAGGACTCTCATCATATTCAATGCTGTAGCAGAGGCAATGTGATTGCTGTGCCTTTAATGTCAAAAGACAGAAATTACTGCTGTACCACTATATTTTCATTAGTCTTTAGTCTTCCGTGTAAGTTTTTCTTGGTAGTCATTAAGGGTCAGTTCTAAACTGCCAAAATAATGTTAATTTTGAACAAAAATTGACCATTATCAATATACTGATGAATCAGCTTCTTCCTTTGTCCTGTTTTTGTTTCACTGACATTAAGTTTACCAGCAACTGTAGAACTAATTGGATATTTTTCATTAAGATTTACCTGGAATTTTTTTACCTCTTTAAACTTTTTTGAACTGTTACAAATTGTGGGACACTTGTCAAGTATGAGGAAAGTTAAAAAGTCAGACCCCTTTTTTAAGTCAAAACACCTGCTTCTAGAATAGAGCAATTAATTCTAGGTAATAACTTTTTTCAACAATGTTCATTTTGATGTTTATCACAACTTGTTTTATCTATATAAACTATTTGCTTTGATATATCTGAAAAAAAAAATCAAACCCTGCTACTCTTTGTATGTCATCTTTGCTGAATCTTACAAAAAACCAGAACACAAACAAATAAACAAAACCAAGATGGCGAGGTTTGTGTTTTCCTCTTATTTTCGACAAAGATCTCAATGCAGGTATATCACTGAAAGAGAGAAGTTCCTTAGAGAAATTATGCTCTTAAACCCAGATAGCAAAAGTTAATCTTTATATAAATTCAAACCATTGTCAGCATACTAAAATTTACTCACCAGTCTCTAATCAGTATCTTTAGACCTTATGCAATTTTTTTTAAAATCACATAATTTTTTTAAGGCGTTAAATGCAGTTGAGTTCTGGATTGGTTGCAGAACTAAATCTGCAGAAATAAATGATTCACCAAAATTAAACATTATTCCAAAAGCATGTGTTTTCAATTTAATTCTTTTTATAATGTTACTGCTCTATATTTTAAAGTGGTAATAAGTATATTATAAAGTGTAGGATATTTCATGTGACCTGAAATCACAAGGGTTTTATCTTCTTCTAGCCATGATATCAGGACACCTGTGCCTAGGCATTTATGTTACTTATTATAGAACTACTGCACTAATAATGTCACAGTAATTTATAAATAGGAGTTTAATGTATCTATTAAATCAGCTGACAGTTTCACTAAACAGTTGAGGGTGACTAGCTAATATTGAAAACCTTCTGTAAGAGCTTACAGGTTGTGATTTTGAAATAGTGCTTGAATCTTAAACACTAAAAGCATTTAACCTGATTATTAAAGTTTGGAAATCTGCTTGTATAATCCCAAAGAGGAATAAAAATCCATCAGATTGATAAACAGAAGATAACCCTCTTTGTGCAACATTCATTAAGCAGATCCTGTCTAAAAAGTAAAATTACAGCATGGTATTACCATGTGACCCATGAAAATAGGAAGGATGCTAGAATAAAATAAATCTTGCTCATTTACTTTGCAGTGCTTTACTTGTTTTCCTGGTACTGTGAAGCTGCAGAAGACTAAGCAAAAACAGCACATGTGCGGATGAAGGCAAAAACATTGTTTTTTGTTTTTTTGTTTTGTGTGCAAAAGTTCAGGTCTCAGTGAATGGTGACAGAAATCATCAGTGGATCAGGTTCTTAAACATGAGCAAGTCCCAGCACAGTTTATACCCACAAATGAGGTAGCAGTTTTAATTGCCCTTATGCAAGGATTGAGGAAGGGGGTGCAGCCCCAACAAGAACACTACAAATATGTCTGTAACCTTTCTTTATTGCTGTATTTCAACAGTTACATGCAGAGGCAGCAAAATAAACTGAAAGTTCAAAATAACAACATGGTCAAGATAATACTAACAAAGGTTTTAGTTGTGCTGCATGTGGCATCTTCCCTTTATATGTCTTTGCATTCCTAGTGTGTAAATGCATCACATCTTTCTTTGTTGTACACTTGCACAATTGTTTCCAGTGAGAATTTTTTTTGCTGTCTGTCCTCAAGCGTGCAGAGACAGGCATATGGTAGCTTGTACCGGAAGCAGAATGGGTGCATAGGAAAAGATTGCAAAGTCCTCTTCAATGTAATGTCCATTTTTCTTCTATTTTCCAGTGTAGAAAAACAAACAAACAAACAAAAAAAAACAACACCAAAACAAAACAAAACAAAAAAACAATCCCAGAACCTCAGCTTACCAGGTATTCTTTTTTTTGCCCATCTACTACAGATGTTTTACAACAGTTTGTTCTTTAAACTTCTGTCACATTAATGCATGTTCTCATAAAAAACTACTACAGATATTTTTTTGTTAAGAAAAGGATTATGAAAAATTTAATACTCACAACTACTCTATTGCAGTACAGGGTAATGTAACAGTATGGTATTTTTCATCTGACTCAGTCCTGAGAAAACCTCATCTTCTTCAAAAGTTTGTCCATATATCAAGGCAGAAAGAGTGCTGATTTGGAGGAAGCAGAGCTCTATATCTGTGAGCAGAACAGCATGCCTTTTTTAAACCTTATAATTTATCCTCTGCATCTGAAATATGACCATAGAATTCATTTATGCATTATAAGTGGATAATTTTCAATATAATGGAATTAATGTTGACCACCTTCCATCAGGCTTAAATCAACATTTACTTCTGAATACACACTCTCTTTTTTACAGTTATTTTACCCCCCTTGGGTGAGTGTCTGGATGGCAGGGCAGTCTGTAAAAGAAATTTTGCACTGCTTGTTTTGAATCTGTTAAGACAAACAATTTTACAGTGCAGTGGCTATAATTTTGGCATGATTCATAAGGATTGAGTTAACTTGAAAGAAAAATAATTTTAAGAAAAAGAAATACGTGCAGTGAATTTGAAAGCTACTGCCATTTGAAGGAAAAAGCAAAGCTCAAATCTATTCTTAAATGTACCCTGATTAAACTTATCTTTTTAAAATTGTATTTCTACTAGATCTCTAGTAAGATGATCACAATATTATTTCATTTAAGGTTGTAAAAAAGGTTTTGTAATTTATCAGATTCCATTCCCACAATTGAAGTAACAATATTAAAGGTAGCCGTGTATAATTTCCATTAGACATTTGCACAGTGCCGTCATCAAGGAGATGAAAATTGTTTCAGGGACTGCTGCTAGTAATGTATTAATTGACTCCCATGATGCAGGACATCAAAGTTACTCATTTCTGCACGATTATAATAAGAAAGATATGCTATGTATAAGAATGAGCTTGTTCAGTACGTCGAACATATACTCACCTCTGTCTGCTGACATCAAAGTGAAATCTTGTTGGGCCTTAGTGGTCTTTAGACAGTAATTTAAAGAGAAATCAGGCATGATCACATTAACCTGGCTTACTAAATTGGCTTACAGAGTTTATGCCATGCACATATTCAAGCAAAAGCACTGTCACAATTTATTAAAGGCAAGGAAATTGATGAGGAGAAATAAAATGGTATAAAGGTGTAAAAGAAATCAGAACTGGTATCAGAATTCTGTATTTCTTTTCCAGCTCTGTTGAGCTGAGACCTTTGTCTCTCCCAGTTATGTCTATCTGGTGAAAAAACGTGATGACTTTAAAAGCTTTGCATCCTGTGTATTGCATAGAGTATGTGAGACACAAAGTAATTTTGACAGTTGCACGTGAAAGTGTGAGAAGGAAATGGAACCATGGAAACACAGAAACCCCATGAGCAAGTCAGACTTGCATTTAATGTTTACTCCTGAAAGCTTACCTTTTTACAAGGTGTACAAAGACCTACAGCAGAGATGAACAGCTTGAACAGAATGTTTATTATTAATCTAGTGGCTTCACTTTGTTTATTGATTTGTTTAGGTAGCTCATAGAAGAAAAAATATGAGCATAGTAGTAGTTAAGACCTCTGCCCTGTGGTCCTTACATTGATGAAAATTATATGAGGTATTTGGAGCTGAATAAAAAGGAGGATTTTGTTTTCACTGATTGCGTGAGAGAGGAGAAAGAGTGAGCTCAGGACAAGGAGAGATAAAAATAAAAAAGAAGGATCAACTTCTTGAGCTGTCACCCACATTTTAGAGGACGTAGAAGGTTGAGGTTATTGTTCTGAACAGCTAAGGAGATCACAGACTGGAAGATATCAAACTCTAAAATTTAGCAGGCTGTATTATGCAAGAATTCAGTGATCACTGTAGAAGATTGAGAGCCTGCAGAAAGGGTCCCATTAGAATGAATAACTGGGTCTCACAATACCTCTGAACACAGCTGAGTGTATGACACAGCTGAGTGTATGGTGCTAATGGTGCTTGCGTGTGTCTGAAAGTTATGTTGCCAACACAGATGGAGAAATACAAATGAGCTTGTAGAAATTAAACTGCTAAAGGAAAATCTTATACCTATTGTAGTTTTATTTGGAATGCTTCTGTATAAATGGTTTCATTTGGGCAAGAAATTTATTTAAACAGGGAAATATGGGAAAAGAGAGTTGAAAAAAATATTTAGAAATTCTTCACAGGTCTTAAAGAGAACAGACAAACAAAAACATGGTCCCCTCTTTTAATCAAAAAAAAAAAAAAAAGAAGATGTTAATTTTTTTTAATCTAAATATGGAGTTTGGCTGAAAAATTCTGATTCAGCTGGTAGACATAATGTTATTGATAGTGAGATCAGCCATGGGCATGTATTCTGTATGTCAGCAATGCAAGCTGAATTTACAACAAGTGAAATGTTAGATCATCAATTAAAATTCAGCTGGGATCATCAGAATGCCAAGTAATAAATTAAATAGCATTTGCCAGACAGGAAAATGTGGGAAAATATTAAATACCTGTAGCTATTCCTGTATCTGGGTAACAATATGTAAACCAAAATAACAAGAAGGTTCAGAAATGGAATAAAATTTATGGTTGCTGCAACATGCAAGGTGTAAAAAAAAAAGGGGATAGCATAGTGCCTCGCTTCAATGTGCTACAAAAGTATAAATTTTCAACAGGAAAACAAAAAATTACAGAAATATTAAAGAACTGCTAAGTGACAGGAGACTAGATTAAAGTTCAGGATTTCATATCTATGAGTGGATTTTGTTTTCACAATATGGACTTTTTTTCCTTTGCTCATTTTAGAGGGATGCAGATTAGGCATTAAAACAGCAATTGGCAAAAAAACAAAACAAAACAAAACATAAAACTTCAAACTGCAAATTTCGGAAATATAAATAATTTATATTTCTACTTATATAGCTGTCAAAATATGCATATTTATACAATTTGGATATTTATAGTTTTCATTGAAAAGCAGCACTGTGGGGAGGGACCTGGATGTCCTCGTTGATGGCAAGTCGAACATGAGTCAGCAGTGCCCTGGCAGCCAGGAGGGCCAGCCCTGTCCTGGGGGGCATCAGGCACAGCATGGCCAGCTGGGCAACGGAGGGGATTGTCCTGCTCTGCTCTGCACTGGGGCAGCCTCACCTCCAGAGCTGGGGGCAGGTTTGGGTGCCACAATATCAGAAAGACATTAAACTATTTGCGAGTATCCAAAGAAAGGCCACGAGGCCATTGGAGGCCTTGAGGGGAAGCTGTATGAGGAGCAGCTGAGGTCGTTTGGTCTGTTCAGTCTGGAGGAGACTGAGGGGAGACTTCATTGTGGTTACAACTTCTTTGTGAGGGGAAGCGGAAGGGCAGACACTGATCTACTGTGGTGACCAGTGACAGGACCCAAGGGAAGGACCAGAAGTTGTGTCAGGGGAGGTTTAGGCAGAAGATTACAAATGAATTCTTCACCCAGAGGGTGTCTGGACACTGGAACAGGCTGCCTGGGAAAGTGGTCGCAGCATCAGCCTGTCAGAGTTCAAAGAGCATTTGGACAGTGCTTACAGGCAAATGCTGTGGCTCTTTGAAGCTGTTCTGTGCAGGCAAGGTCTCAAAGTTCCTTCCAGCTCAGAATATGCTGTGATTCTGTGATTAAAATTGTTTCAATAAAATGAAAAGTTTTGAAAATATAGCATGAAAAATCACCACTGAAATTCAAAACCAAAGTATGAGCATGAAATAGAATGTAACAAAATTAAAACAGAAATTCATTTTGTCAAACAAAATGATAAATATCCTGAAACAAACAAAAGAAACACCCACAAACAAGCAACAAAAACCAAAACCCCACACGAACAAACAAAAACCCCAAAAACCCACAAAACAAACCCAAAACCCCACAGCTAGAATTAATAAATCATTAATAAAGCATGCTTCCTAAGAAAAAAAAGGAATAATTTCGTATCAGCTCTCCAGCACCAACACATGGGAGAAGCTAACAATTTAGAAGGTTATCTATCTCATCTTCAGTCACTGCACTTAATATCCTTGTATGCAAGTCATCAACAGAAATTATTTGGATTGGCAGTCTTGTCATATGCTGCCATTACATAATATGGTTTTGTGATCTAGGGGTCTGAAAGTTTTTTTAACAGCAGATGCCCTAAAGTGCAAAACCCCCTGTTCTTCTGAAGGTGATATATCAAACCACAATTTCTGTTATGTAATATAGAAAGCCATGGACTTGGAGCAAATATTGGTTTTATGGCAATGACCATTTCCCTCTCTCTCGGCAATGTTTCATCGCCCACAGGCTCTACATGTCCTGTAATTCCTCTCCCTCTGGAGACAACCCTTTCCCAAATCCTTTTTCCTGTCTCCCTGTATCTGATATCCACTCTGATGCAAAAGCTACAATCACCTTACTTCTTGCATAGGATCTGTTATGTATCCTATTAAATTCTGAGGAATTAAACCAGTTAACAGCAGGTTTGAGCTCCACAGCTTTTCTTCCATTTTCAAATAGAGTTTGTGTACCCAAAAACTTGCTTATATTTTCCATATGTGTTGCTGAAATGAATTTTCTTTCATAAATGGACCTTGTTTTTATTACTTAACAATTATTTCATAAAATGGAGTAGATTACAAATTTTTCTACCTGGGAAAGGAATGCAGAAAACTCAACATGAAAAGTCAAAGAAGCTTGTAACAAAGAAAAGTGGAATCAGGCAGGATTTAGATAGAGAACATAATAATAATAATAATAATAATAATAATACATGAAAATAAACAAATATTATTTAGATGCCCTAGTAGTGGAAAATATTTTTATAACGGGAGCACTATGGCATAGTTTTCTCTCTGTTGTCACTTGTGAGGCATAGATTTGAGAAATCCCAGCTGATCTTTTATAGTAGATTAAAGAACTTATACTGTATGTTAGAATGTATTCCAAGTAGTATTTTAGAGTATATGAGACGACATTTAGTGAACACTGAACACTGTGTTTGTTACCCTTTTGCATATATTTAAGTACCACAAGTATGGGAGACCTCAGGCATACTCAGAAGAAGAACTAGAAGAACCAGCCTAAACAGCAGAATAACAGGGCTAAGGGCACAGATAAAGAAAAGAACACAGACTCTAAGGTGGTATGTTCCCTTGAAAATGTGTCAAGAGGGCCAAAGCACAGATGGGAGAGATAAAGGTGAAGAGGTGAATGCCAGAAGACCACCACCGCAGCCCAGAGACCACCACCACCAAGTACTGAGCACGCCCAGAAGGGTGCAGAGTAATTACCATACCAAGAGAGGATGGATGGCATCAGGGAATTAATATGTATGAAGGGGAATCATGGAATGTCATGCATATGTAAGACCTCAGGGAATAATAAGGGGGGCAAGTTCTCTGGTGGGTATGTGTGTCTTTGGTGAAATTATTCCCCACACATCTTGACGTTGATAGATAGATACTGCTCTAACAACTCTTATTAGTTGTGGAATTCTTTCCGCAGCTTTTCAACTTGCTTATCATTTAGTCAATCTAAATGGAGATTATAAAATCCCAAATAATCCAATGACCTTGTAGAGGCATTTGCAGACTTTTAGAAACAGATGATGCTATTTCTAAGGGTGGAAGATTATCTAAAGCATAAAAACAATCTGGTGTCAAATTGGCTTTTTCCTTCCAGGTTTTTTTTAACTCTGATAAGTTCCTTGGTGTAGTTCACTATGTGGTACCAGATGCATGTGTTCTAAGACTGCTGCACAGCAGTGATACATATGCTCTATAGACAGGAGAGGGTGACTGAAGAGAAAGGTGGTTATATCCAACTGCTGGTGACATGTCCTTCCCCCACCCAGCCCAGGGGCCGATCTCATAGAAGGTGAAAAAGGGAGGAGAAAAGCTGAAATAACTTCTATTAAGAGAACACAATGTCCACTACGCTGACTTATACTAAAATTAAAACTAATGTAGTTTTAATTTTTAGTAAACTAGCTTAAATTTGATTATTCTCTGGAGGTTTTGTTTCATAAATACATAAATACAATGGGTTTTGCCTACATAGCTGTGCACAGTAGTTACTCTTGTATTTGCAACAAGAGAAAGAAGTGTGTGTCAAGAACAAAGAAAACTTGGAAAAAACTCCTGTCTTCTAGCATCAGCTGTAATTATAAAAATTATTACCTTGCGTGCATTTTATTTATTTAAGCTGTCAGTCCCTGAATATGTAAGTTAGAGTTGTTATTGATTCTGTTATCAATGATTGATACTGCAATGTCATTAAAACCTTGCTACTTCTTGCTAAAAGATAGATTTTCAGTAACGTATGGATTATTCACTCCTATTGTTGTGAAAATACTTAACTGACCACTGAAAAAACATTACTGTGTTTCATCCTGGACACTATGATGCTGCATTCAGTATCAGTAAGGATTTAGGCTGGGGACTGTGCTTTTTAATATCATCATAAATTATCTTGGAAAATGTGAGAATATCCAGGGGAGTATTTGCTCTTCAAATTAAGCTACTAGAGTTACTCAAGACAAAAGGTAAATGGAAAAAAAAAAAAATGTGAAAAGGACCTTATGAAACAGGAATAAAAAAAGACATGAAATCTGATGTAAAGCGATACATACTGTGGGAGGAGGGGAAGAATTCCAATTTCAATAATAAATTGTTGTGCTCCGTGGAAATGATAATCTCTCTCAAATGAGATCTTGTTTCATAATAGCTGTATGCACATTTGCTTAGTGTGTGCTGTGTGCCAAAACAAGCAAATGGGATGTTAGAAATTCTTAGCAGCAGCCGAAGGAAATAGATGTCATTAATACAGCTTTGTATCTAAATTTCTGGTGAGCCTGTATCTTCCACACTGGGAATGATTTCTCTCTTGTCTCAGAGAACATGTGTCCCAAAGAACTGGGAAAACTACAGACAAGGACAAAAGCTTAATCAGGACCTTTGGACTGACTCCTCAGTGAGGAATAACTGAGTAATATAGGTTTCTTTCACTTGGAAAAGAAATAAAGAGGAGGAGTTATGACAGGTCTCAAAAATACCTAGAACATAGGGGTGAGAATAAAAGGGGGAAGATTCTGGCTTTCAGCAATGCAAGATGTATGGGGCACCAAATGAGGTGGCACATTCAGAGCAAAGAAAAGGAAGTAATCCTTCACAAAATTACTAGGTAGCTTCCATGCCGCAGGTTGCTGCAGAGATAACAGAATTTTTCACATTAGTGACAAAAGAATGAAGAAATTAATAAAACATCTGTTTACCAAAGGCTAATAATTATAGCCACCACCAACATCTGCATGAACTACTGAACACTTGGAAATTATGTGGTGAGCTGTGCTTTCCCTGACCTTTGGCAGAGACAGAGTTCTGGGTTGGAGGCCACATGCACCCAGTGCAGCATACCTTGCTTTGGGAACCAATTATAGTAATGGTTCTATGACAGACATGCTTCTCCATCTAGAATAAGATAATGATAAGTGTTTATATCAGTCATGTTCCCAAAAAGTGACTCATTTAACATTGTTGAAGGTGGTTTGGACAGTTTGATGGGCAAGGAATTTCATCAAGTTAAGAAATCAGTTTTAAATAGAAAAAATACATTTTATTAAATAACATTTCTCCTAATGAAAAATATAAACATTTGTCTTTATATGTAAAATTCAAACATGTGCAGTACTTCGGTGAGCAATTCACTAATCGTTTTGTCGATTTGGCTATGTTAGTAATAATATTAGATTCAAAAAACATAAGACAGTAATGCAGGTCACTATACAAATGTAAAGCCAAGAAAAATGTCTGGTTAGCAAGAGGCTTGGGATGTTGTTGCAAATCTTCATCAACTTTCAATATCTCATATTGCCAGCCATTTCACATGAAATGCTTCTTTAGTTTTCTAGTGCATGTCACTGACAGGGAATCGTCCTTAAAACCTCCTTAAAAAGATCTGAGCCTCTTCAGGCCCCTTACAATTCTCCAGAGGATCCCTTCTATCTGAAGCTGACCTAAGCACAGAACATATTTGCTATGCTGAGGATGCAGCCCACACACTCAGTTTGTGAATTCATTTCCTCTCTGACTATAAGTGAGGGGGAACTAGCTCAGCCTATGCTCAGACTAACTTGGAGAGGACTTGATCAGGTGCAGTGAAACCTCCCAAGCAAGCTCATCATCCACATGCAGATGAATGTGACAACCACAGTAGTACCTACATTCAAATGCAAACACACTTGCAAAAGACAGACAGATACAAAGCACAAATATTCCTGTATGTCTTATTGCTGGGATATTTTTACCTTATGGAAATCTTGTGGCATTCTTATAAAAAGAAGTAGATGGTTTAAATTATACTTCGCAATCTCTTTCATGAAAATAAAATGACCCCTTAAAGGGGATAAAAGTTGTGATCAAGTCTTGTTAGTCTGCCTGAGAAGCTGAAAATCAAGAAGTAAATGAAAGACTTTTTTATTATACCTTCTCCTTTTCTTCTGTGCAAGAATTCCTTGTTTGTCTTGCAAGCTTAAAAACCATCAGATAGTCTGCCTGAGAAGCTGAAAATCAAGAAGTAAATGAAAGCCTTTTTTATTATACCTAGTAGGTGTTTTCTGTGCAAGAATTCCTTGTTTGTCTTGCAAGCTTAAAAACCATCAGAGTTTTGTACCTGCTTACATACAGTCTTTATATACAAAATCTCACATACAATGGAGGAGAGTAGGTGTTTTATGTGCAAGAATTCCTTGTTTGTCTTGCAAGCTTAAAAACCATCAGAGTTTTGTACCTGCTTACATACAGTCTTTATATACAAAATCTCACATNATGTTTTCGCCTCCCTTTTTTTTTTTTTTTTTTTTTTTTTTTTTTTTTTTTTTTTTTTTAAATAAGTTTTGGGTCTTCAAAAACCCTTTTCTGCTGTTCAGTTCCAGTTGTCCTTTAAAGAAGCAAAGAAGCGTAAGGTGAGACAAGAACAGAGAGTTTTCTGTTCCAATATCCCAGAGGATAATGTCAATAAATGAGTTTTAATTAGTAAATCTTTTTCTATGTCACTGTGGCAGTGGGTAAACCCTAGTCCCTGATGATGATTCTGTGCCATTCAGCAGAGGTTGTTCTATTTAAGTTTTTTCTCATAGCACTGGTTTTCAGGAGTGATGTCTGAGTAAAATGTTGATCACAGCTGATTCTGAATCTTTTATGTCTTCTTGTACCTTGGTGTCAGTGTCAAATTACTATGTTGAAGAGAGTAGAGTTTTTTAGTGTTTTATAATGCAGTATCCAAAGCTTATTTTCTTTAGTGTGTCAAGTTGCAGGTTTGGATAGTCAACAAGAGTTACTGTGTCAAATACCATCAGCCTATAAATATGTATGTATTACTGGTGATGTGAATTAAGGATTATAATAAAAGAGTGAGATAGGACAGTGTAATTGCTGTAACAATGTTGTTTTTTCCATGCTGTGAGAATTGAAGCATAAACTGTGGAGGAGAAAGCTAAGGAAAAAAAGTCTCATTGACGTTATTAGTGCAGTATATATTTTCTAGAAACCAAGAGTACTTTTCAGCATGTCATCTAAGCCACTTAATAGCTCCTGCTTGTCAAATCCAGCCATATCAGCCCAACAGTAGGTAACTACTAGTTAATTGATGCCAGTATTAGAGACCAAGAAAATAATCAATGGGTGTTTGCAGAATCAGGAGATTCCTGCACGAGCCAAATGAATTTTGGCAGACAGAATTTGTGCAGATTAAGAACCATTACAAAGATGCTGAAAACTTGAAAAATTGACCAGAACAACTGAAAATTTCTTTTTAGTAAAGGTATGTGTTGCTGTGGTATTTTTCAAAAGAAAAATATTTACTTATTTTAAGTAATTTTTATGCTAATGAAATAATTTGATATTATCAAGAAGTTAAAAGGCAGAAACAAGTTTATGATTTATATTAGAAACAATAACTTGAGCTGGTTTTTTTGTATAGCAAAATACAGAACCAAAAATAAATCATTCTTTCATTTGGATGCAAACAAGATTGGGTTTGGTTCTTTTTTATGTACTATTTTATTTACTCTATTCACCATTTTGACATGTTTATTGCACTATCATATCTGAAAGCTATTGTAAGGCCTGGTTCTGAAGTGTACTTGATCATTCCTTCTTCAGCAAGCTCTGAGTCTTCTGCCAGATGAGTCTGGTAGCAAATACAGCATAATTTTATTACTCAGCCCAGGGTAGTAAAATGAGATATATTAGCAATTAAAAATAAATTAATGTCTGACCTATTATTGTGTTTTGAAGAAACACTTTTTTAAAAGAAATTGTAATTAATCCTACAAAAAATGAATTGTTCTTTCCTCTTTGCTTATCAGCTTGACTATAAAGTAGAGTGATTCAAAGACATTTTATGGGCCTCATCACGGAGGCATCTGAACATTTCAATGACTATCCTTGCAGTGGCTCTGTGAGGTAAGAAAGTATCAGCTCTTTTTCCTAAGTAAGGAGCTGAAGCACAGGAAGACTGAAATATTTGCCTGAATAATTTACAAATTAATTTGAAAACTTAAAACCTAGAAAGTCCATCCTTCTGATTTTTCTAATTCTTGTTAAATGCGGGGCTTCTTTATATAAATAATGGTCTACAGTTTGATGTTTTTCTGAATTGGTAAGTAAGGAGTTGTGTCTCTGTTGAAGGGCACAGTAGCAGGGAGCTGGGCAGATCTGCCTACCTGGGAATTAAATAAAGGATTACTGATTAAATTTTCCCACATCCAGCACTGCAGTGCTCTTTAAATTAAATAGTTAGCTACCAAGTCCATTCCTAGTCTTGACATTAATAATGTCAAATTTGTGACTTCAAGGTAAAAAGTAAGGTAAAGTAAGCTCAAGGGGAAGAGGGAAGGGGATTAAAGGTCAGTACTGCCAAGTCTTTACAAGCCTGCTGTATTCATGGATCATCAAGATAAATGACAAAATTATTAAAATAACTGGCAGAACAGGCAACCAAGAGTCTTGTGTTCATAACAGTCTGTCTGCCTTGTGCTTTACAGCTATTCACTTGTGTTCCTTGTAATAGATTGTTAACGTGTTTCTTTGGGGAGCCCAGCCCCAGAGACTGATTCCGAAGTAATGGCTTCCTCAGCGTATTAAATAATTCTGACAGGCTGCTCATTTTCTTTAATTATCTCCAAGTATTAGTGGTTAAAAACTTGTAAAAAGTAATGGTATAAGGAATTAGCCTATTGACATTACTTTTCCTGTAGGCTATACAAGATAATAAGAAATATGTCCTGAATTTGATCACATTTTATGCATTGGAGAGATAATTTTGTATTATTGGGAAAAATATAAAACAGTATTTTTTGGAAGAAAAAAGACGCATGAAATATGTTTTCCCAGTATCCAGGACAGGAACCAAAAGTTCTTTTATTCTCTGTGTTTGTGGGGAGTCTACTGTCATGTTTGTTATTGATGGACAGTCCATATGCTGAGTTAAATAAGTGAGCAGAAATTATTTGCTTCAGTTATTTGTCTCCAGTGTTACTTTCCAGTACTGCAGCTCAAACTGTGGGAAAAAAATAAATTACTAAGATAAAAATGAGTAAGTTTATTCAAGGACTTTTCAATGCCATTGATCTTCTTTCATGACAATATCTTAAAAACCCCTGAAAGTCATTCATAATGTTCATTAATATTATACACTAAAGGACAAGATGAGCCTAAAACAATGCCTACAAAGTAAATAGAGACATTTTTCTAAATGTTGTCAATACCTCATATATTTTGACAGAATTTGTTAAGAAAAAACATTTTCAGAAATTGTTTTTCAGATCCAGGGATTTTAAAATAAATTTGCATTTTATCCTGTTAAATTCCAGTTTGTTTTACTTTATGCCACCACAAATTTTATAACCAGGTAATGAGATCTCTATATCTTTACTTAAAGATACAATGCAAACATAAATTAAAGTTCACTTCCATTTTGGGCTGTGTCCAAAAAATAAGTGGGACCTTTCTTTAAAAATTCTTTTTGATTCTTTCAAAATTAAGAAGCAATATTATGCTTCTTAAATTCTGAAGTCATAGCCATGTTTCAGAATTGTAACCAGATAGCTGGCAAATCTTCATGAGTGTTTTCATTCCAAATTCAAAGGCACTTTTGAGGCAAATCTCTTGATCATTCAGACTTACTCTAGTTTTGTTCATTTCAGGAGAGGTCTTGGAGAGTACAAACTAGATCACTTCTCCATAAAAGAGGCTGAGAGGATGCACTACATGAATTGGCACTTAGTCCACCGAACCAGATGAGATTTTGTTCACAGCAGAAAACCCTGAGGTGCATTTATTGCCTGCATCATTCCTCTCCATCAGCTGCTTCATTCTACAGAACACTCTCACTGGTTCACATTACCTGCTAACATAGGTACAGCTTGTGTCAAATAAAAAATAGATACAGAGACACTACCTGAGTCTAGGTGAGTCCTGTCATATTTAGTCAGCCATCTTTCCCTAAATTTTGGTGAAATTTTGCAGTATGTTTAAGATGACCTACTGAGCAGAAGGGATTTATGCTGTCTAATGTACAAAGGAGGGGAAGAAATTATACAAAATAGTAATATAAAGCATGAGTGTATAATCTCAATTTTAGAGTAACTCTTAGAGATGTTTATATTTATGGTACATGCCTGAATATGTAAAAAAAAAATCAAGTTTGTAGTGTATCTCTTTCATGACTTACAATCCTTGAAAAATCTAGATACTAAAAATAAGTCTTTACATTGTTTGTGTAAAATTATATTTATTTAGAAGAAATTAACTTCCAAGTTTTTTGCTGCATGTCTGTATGTGTATCTGTCATGTGTGATCAGAAAGTAAAAGTTGCATTTGTCCAAGTCTTTTTTTTATGATTACTTCTTATCTGTGTTAGAACCTGTTCATCCATTACTTTTCATGTTGTGAAAAAAACACATCAAGAACAATAAAAATTATGAGATAGATCAAATTTATGTTGAATTCACCAAGATATTTCAATTTGAATAAATTTTGACTTGATCTTAAATGATTGTTAAGACAAAGCATGAAACAAGCAATGCAAAGTTATAAGAATCATACCAGAAAACATGAAAAATATTTACTGTTCTATTTAGTTTATAATACATGGTCTATTAAAATAGATTTTTTCATTGCAATAATGAAAGATAAAATGAAGTGTAATTCAATTATTTTTATTAAGTGGAAAGAGAAGTAGAATAGTCCAACTGAAAACTGAATATTTCAAGATAAAAATTTTGGTGTGAAAATAATACAAGGTGTTATGAAGAACAGAAGAAATTTTCTGAATATTTATTTATGAACTTATTTTTTTTCTTATTTCTCTGAAGGCTAGTACTTCTAAATATGTGCTTCTGAAAATATTCATGGTAATATTTTCTAAATTAAAAAATTAATATTTCAAAACATTTTTTATATAAAATATATGGGAAGGATACATACATAATTCACGATCTGTGATTGAGAAATCTTGTATGTAAAATGCAGTCTAAAGTGCCGTCTGTTTTTTCCTTTAAGGTTCTCATAAAATGTGTATTTTTAAAATACTTGGCTATGTAAAATTCATTTGCCCATTCTTTTGGAAACATTTGTTAACTGTTTTGCAACATCCATTAGTAATGCATATGATTTACACCTTTGATCACAGTCTTCTTTTTTTTTTTTTTCCC
>VXBN01012305.1:46043-69813 GCA_013397395.1 Sinosuthora webbiana
CTCTTCCATGTTACCCAGGAAAAGAACTACTCTAAAACAAGCATATGGACAATCTGTGGGTGTCTGTGTGTGCAAAACCTGCATTTGGGGAAACTTAATTTAATTATTTACTTTTGAGCTGGTAAACGATCTAAATTTTCTTCTCATAGGTCCTCTGGTTTCACAATCTTGACCTTTAGTGGTTTTGACTTTAAACCTTCATCAAACTGACCCAGTTTCATTTGGAAGGAGAACATGTTACATTCGTTGGCATTCTCCGTAGAGTTGATGTTTCTCTATCATCTCTCTCTGTCTCTCTTGCTAACTCAGATGGAGTTACTAAGATCAATAATTTCTGAGGTGTTCCTAGCTGAAGTTCTGTGAAATTAGACTATTCTTCATTTCTCTGACCTTTGGGGTTCTATGGCTTGAATGAAAAGCAGACTTCACACTCATCTACAACTATTGTGCTGGAAGGCAGCTGAACAATTGAGTACTGCCATTAAATTCAGTACACTTTCACTGAATTGTTTACAAATTGTGCCATTTGGCTCCTATGTACTATTCTATTTCTTTGTATGTTTCCTTTCCTCTAAGTAGGGTTGATAATGCTCTCTGAAAATTGATGTAAAGTTATCATTTGTAGCTCTTACATGAACATGGCTTTGTAGAACCTGAACATCATTAACTTTCCTTTGTCAAAGTCCGTAATACCTCTGGGACTCAGCGTGTTGCTACACAAATCCTGTATGCACCCCGCAGTGCTGATATGTGCCGCTAATTTGCTGTTGCCATGACTAGTTTATTATTTCTCCTGTCCACGGGGAAAAGTGCTTTTCCATTCTTTTCACAGCGGGCAGTACTGCTCAGCCAGGAAATGTTGGAGTTCCTTCAGGCTAAGTAGAGAAAGAGCTGGTATCTGCTGCCCTGCCATAGCACTGGCACACATACGTCTCCTGTGGGACAGAGGTAGGTGTAACAGCAGGATCAGCCTGCAAAATTTAGTCAGTAATGCTGGAAAAACAGTGGTTTACTTGCCCTTTTGGGAAGTCATCTGGAAGCACCTTACAACCTTCCCTTAATGATTCTGGTGCATTTTGTGTTGCTGTGCTGAGGAGGGATGTATGTTAGATAGTTGCTTTGCACTCATGGGGAGAAACATCCTTCAGCTGAGATCTGTAACCTCTTTTACAACCTCTTTATAGACAAACATGTATCTGTTCTTAACTATGCTTTGTACAGCCCAACCTGGCTGAAGCATCTATTCATCTGCCTATCAAAGTCATGACATTCACAGATCACAGGCATGTTGGAGAACTACTTGGTATATTTTTTTTTTCTGTCTTCCAAAAAATATTTCTTGTTGCTCCTTCTTAAAATTGAAAACAGTGCCTGTTGAGGGCAAACTTGCTTAAGTACGGAAGAATTTTTTTGAGGGCAAGTTAATCAGTATCAAATCAATTTTTTAATTTATGTACTGAAGAGACATCTTCAAATTGTCCCATTCTTTTCTCTTCTAAAATACAGGTTCCATTTCACATTCATCTCACACTTAAGAATTAATTTGTATATGTTTATCTTACAGGAATAAAGATTTGAGTTCTTACAGGAAAAAAAAAAAAAATCCAAGGAATCTCATATTCCACAGTCAGTCTGATGTGCTCATAACAAAGTCAAAATATTCCACAGTCAATCATATGGTGCTGATAACAAAGGAATCATAACAGCCCCAAAATTGTTTATAGGGGTCCACAACTCAGTTCACAAAATAGATGTTTCAAGAAGTCAGAAATGCTACACTGCTACTAGTTGTATAGTGCAGCTGGTATATCAAAATATGAAGAAAGTATATAACTATTGCTCCAGGTTCCATTTGTTCCATTAATGGAAGCATCACTACTTAGTAATATTATTTAAATCAAACTAATTTTAAGATTATTTTTATTTTATGTGAGATTGGTATTACAAAGGCTTGTTAATCAAGCTAAGTCCAATCTAACTAGGTTATTAAATTAATGAACAAATTAGCAAAGAAATCTTGATGTATTTATGAATTTCAAAATATTCATTGGTGTTTCTTACTAAGTTTATGAGTTTAAAAAAAGTATTTATAGAAAATTTGGTATTCAGTTGAATTCTTACAGAACATTATCCTGGTATGGCTGTAAGTGTGCTGGGACATAGTTTATTCATGATTTTATAGCATGAAATTTCTTTGTGACAGGTGTTTGGCATCCCACAACACCAATTCATGATTCTAGTAAATGTATCATTAAGATGAAAAATATGTACATTTAAGGCACACACATTAGTAAATCAAAAGCTTGGTTTTGCTTGATTTTCTTTTTTTCTGTCAGTGCTATACAACTTTTTCAAAGAAAATTTTGCAGCACTCAAAACAAGGCCAGCTGGATGCCAACGTGAGATGAATCTATTCTGAAAGCTTAAAAAGGCTCACTACAAGGGAATGCCACGTTCTTCTCATTCTGCTAAGCCAGCCTCTCAAAAAACTTAGTTTTAGAGTAAAGAATGTGGCTCTAAACTGGATCTCATAGCAGCTCAAGAAGGATGGCTATTTTCCTGTGCAGGTGTGGAAGGTCAGGGTAGGAAGGTGGGAAGTTCTGTGTATAAAGCCTTTTCCTCTTCTTATTGAGTCAAATAAGACTCCATTACCTAAAGACCTTATTCCTTTAATAGGAACAGCTCCATGGGGCACATGGCTGTTATAAATAGACCTGTGCCCTGCTGTGGATATGGGATTTGGCAGTAACATGTTATTCCCACTAGACAAATAAAGTGCAGTTCTACAGAGTACATCCTTGCATGGCTTTCCATGGATGTCTTGCAGACTGTCTTTCTAGAGGCTGTGCCTGCTGTGTTCCTGTAGTCAGTCACACACTATGGTCATAATTTGGTAGTTAGAGCTTGCCTCCTGAATGAAATAGGGAAATACAACTTGCCTCAATACGCATTACTCTTCAATTACTGTAACCGCTACTTACTAGAAAATACGCTCATAAGGCAGTGTTCACATTGAATTTATTCTGATTAATTAAATCAATACTGCAAAAGACCAATCATCATCAGACATCCTTGAAAGAAATGAGATTTTCTGACAAACAACTTCACACTGAAAATATATATTTTAATGTTCAATTTGTTAATAAAATTAAAAACACTAGCTTTCAACAGATTTGGTAATTTTTATATCTAGAATATTTTCCCCTAAAATAGTGGGAGCAACAGAAATAACTACTGTTTCTTGGTTTATTCATTTTTGAAAAATTCATAAGCAAAAAACTGCAATTACCTGTTCATTCTTTGATTTGGTTTAAGCAAACACACTTTATTTTTTACCTCTCTGGATAAATTGAATGCAGTAATGGATTACTCTTCCTATGTAAATTAGACTTCATTCTCCCTTATTTTAAAATTTATTTCAATTTATGGTGCAAATATGGCTAGAGTGAAAGCTTTGTTACAAATTTCATTTCATTTGATTTGATCTAATTCTAAACAGGTGCCATTGTTCTGCATTCTCATTAACAAATATGAAGTTCCTATACATAGGTCTTTCAGGCATAATCAAAATTAACGTCACTAGGTTGTGTATTTTCTTGAAGTGCCTTATTCACTATAGAGATTTTCTATTATTCAGTGAGTAAAATATTTACGCAGTCTTTTTGAAGAGGCACACTTTCCATAGTCCCCATTTCTACATTTGAAGCAAAAGTCGTAAGATGATGAAATCTGTAAAAACTTAAAGGCAGACAACAGAGGAAAAATGATGTTTGATGCTCAGAAGGTCTACAGCAAGTGACTATATTATTATTTAATAGATAAGTCTGTTCTTATGTTTAAAAAGGGTGTGTGGCATTTATCACACCAAAGGAATAATTTTAGAAAAATTGCTAAAATGGGTTCCCTTTGTGAATCTCATTTCCTTGATCATAATTAACAGCTGCTGCAAATGCAGGTGAATTTAGCTACCAATAGCTGCAACATTTGTCAGTGAAAGAAGCCTGGCTTCTGGAAACGTTTATGAATGGGTAAAAGCCATGACACATCACAACTAACTCCTGCATCACTGAAAGGATTTCACAGCAATTCCTGTCTAACAAGAGTTAGTGTTAAATTGCAAAANTGAATCTTGAAACAATCAAATATTATTATTTGAGGTATTTGAGGTTCTGGAAAATGAAAAAGGAGAGGGTGGGAGGGATTGGGGGGAGAGATGGTGAATGATTTCCACACAAGAAAATACTTCTATTGTTTCCATAGAATGTTGAGATCTCTAGTATGGTAAAACTTAAAGGTGAAAAGAAAATTTCCCTAAGTACGTGAACTTAAACAAAGGAAAATATTTACTCTCAGTCTGCAGGAGAGAGCCCTGCCAATACTCTGCAGGAGAGTACTCTGCTAGTGCTTGCAAGGCCCTAATTATTACTGAATGAAATTGGGGACAGTGGGAGTTTTGCCATTGACTTTCTCAAGTCAAAGTTTTATTTAGGCTTTATGGACACAGTTGCACTTCCCTGGACCCTGGAGAGATTCTGTCCTTGTGAACTGATTTCCCCAGGACTGCTAGAAGAGTCATATGCAAGATAGGAACAAATTAACATATCTGCTATTTCAATGAGCAGTTCTGTCAGAAGAATGGAATATAAACACATTCAGACAAAGTTTTTCTACCTCACTTACTGCTTCTTTCAAGTTCTCTGTAGGAATAACCTTCCCACCCTCTTGTCTCTGGAGTAAAATGGATCTATGCTCATCTTCCTCCTCAACCCCCAACAGTAGCAGCAGAGGTGGCTGTGTGGCCATCTCATCAGTATGAAACCGAAGTACAGCCACAGCTATAGAAAACAGAGATCTGACAGCAGCCATACAATAATTTCTGTTCCAAATTATAAAGTTTTCTTTTTTTTCCTAATGTATTTTGTTGTACTCTCTACTGATTCTTAGAAACATTTGTCTTTATTCATTAAAAAACTTGAGTAAATCTTGAAAGTGAATGCTTGAATGCTATAGCTAGCATATAACTGCGTTTAAACTCAACATGTTTTTCTTAAAACTGGATTGAGAAAATCCAGGAAAGACAATCATATTCAGATTTATAATTACTAAATCTGAATTACTACATTTATAATCTGCTCCATTTGAGCAGAAATGATGCAGCCTTGGGCTGTGGAAGCTATTTTTCTTTTGCTTGGTTAGTACATGGGTGTGACATTTTTACTAAAAGGAAGGCATACCAATATTCTTACACAGTGTAGCTTAATGATATGTGAAATATTTATGTATCCATAACTTAGAACATATACAACATTTCTGAGATTTGATTCAGTTCTGTACAGTGCCAAATAAAATATACTTTTTTAAAGTAATCCAAGCCAGAAGAACAAACTCTGTCTGATGCTTTACCTGTGTCTTAACCTACTTTCCTCCCATGCAAATGTTAATTACTGAAAAGACCCCACTGAAGTAGAATGGTACCTATTTTTGCAAAACCTCAAACCTCAAAAAAAGCCACCCAAACAAAACCTGTGTCACAAGCTAGCAAAAAAATGCAAACTGTGTACCATGTCACTTATCTGTACTGCTTCAGCAAAACAAAAGAAATACGTATAACACAACCCTTTCCTATGCTGCTTCTGGAATCTGAAGAAAATCAACACTACAATGTGATAATACAGCCTTTAAAAATATTGTTCTGAGGAAATCTTGCAGACAGAACGTTATTCATGGCATTGTGCTCTCTTGAAACTGACACATAGGGCACAGAAGAGTTCTTTCAGTTTCTTTGCTGTATCTTCTATTCCTTGCACATTAAGTGTTTTTGTTCATGCTTGCTGGATTATTTTGCAATTTTTTTTAGTGTCTTGTAGTGTAATCGCATGCCTGAGGTTTTTTTGGGCCAATTTAAGACGAGATTAAAAATTCAGAGGATATTATATTTCACTCATAAAATTCTATGCCTGGAAATGCCTTAAAATTATCCCTCTAATATATGTGTTAAAATTTATATATTTCACCTCTGTGATGGAACTAAGATACTTTTTTTCCTGTTTAGATAAGAGAACTGGTCAAACAGTTTATTATAATATGCCTTGTCACAGTGATAGACAGGCTGAGGTAAAATCCTTCTACTCTGTCATTCCCTACCTGTTCTAGTATATGATTATCAAACAAAACAAGACACCTTAACTGACAGAGCTTTACAGCAAGTGTGATTTACAGAAAAAGGTTTGTTTTTTATTTATTTAACTTAACATCAAATTTGAATACATGAGGAAGGGAGTTTTTAACATTAATTTACTAAGCAGTCAATAAAGACTTTTTTGGGAAAAAAAAAAAAAAAAGAAAAATGAATTAAGGGAAGGATAAAAATAAAGAAAGCTTCATCAGAACCAGCAGAGTTTAGTAAGGCCTTTACTCCAAACCCTTCCAAGTTCAAGCTGAAGAGCACACTGATATAAATCAGAAAGCACCAGATACATTTGTTACATAAGGTTCCAATCAGTATAAAATTAAGCATAATCTTTTATAATCAGTTTATTATCTTATACCTTTCCAAATGCAGTGGATTTAAACTGATACTCATTCAACACACATTTCTAGGGATGTGTTTGCTACAGTTCTAGTCTTTCTTTTTACATTCTAACTACAAGAACCTGTCAGTTTTTGCTTATGACAGAGTGTTTTTTTGAAGTACTTAAAAGTTGTGTATTTATCAGTATTGTTGATATTATTATTTCTATTATTATCTTTGACAGAGAAAAATATCAGCTTATTTAGACTAATGGGTAAGGCAATGGGAGTCTGTATAATAATGTGTCCTTTCATGCCTCTGCATTTCATAAAATTGTGACTTCCTGGAGTAAACATAGTTTAGGGAACTTCCAGGGCACATTCCTTCCAGGAACGATACTGAGCCCTTGGCTTTACAGAGAAACTGTCTCTGGATATTTTGCACAGCTGATTCAGGAATCTAGTAAGAAGCCTTGGGGTTCACTTTGTGTGTGGTCACATGCACTATTTATGTGACTGTGGAATTTGGCTAACCCCCTGACTAGGGTTTTCTATGTTAGGGACTGATGAACAGTGGGAGATAACTACTTCATGACTACTTTGCCTTTAGATATTTATGGCTGCATAGCTGGAGATGTATTCTTCTCCTAGTTGCAGCTGTGGTGTGGAAATGTATGCTGCCTCACAGATACTGTCCCTCTAAGAGGTTGCTCCCTCCTCAGAAGTGCAACTCCAGCAGGAAATTTGAGTTTTCCATAATTAATTTTGTAAGCCAGGCTTACAAAAGCCAGCTATTCAATTCCTCTAACTAGATGGGATAGTCTGATATAAAGAATTTCAGGGGAATTCAATTAGCTCCACGTGTTTAGGGTGAAAAAGTGAATACCACCAAGAAAAGGAGTGGGAAGCTTCTCAGAGTCAAGATCTCTTCCAGCAGCGTGGCATTGGTCAACAGGCAGCTGTCTTTTTGTTTGTCACTTCAGAAACTCAATGTCACACCCCACACTGTCTTTCTTCCCTATCATGCAAGGTATTCCTACTAGCATCTGTAGGGCAACCCCTGTGAGAGAAAAAATGCCATGCAAATGACTGGCTGTAGCTATAGTTTCCATGATAAATTATATTTCAAATAAAACCCAAGTCCAAAATGTCACAATTATTAGGTGAGATGTGGAATCAAGCATGTGTCCTCTGATGACAGTGGTATTTTCTGTGTAGAAAAGTCTAAGTAACTAACCGGGGTTTTGTACCTTGTAGCTTAAGAGATCTGTGGAATATAAGTCTACAGAAAATGGATCACATTCATTGCCCTAGAAAGAAAACAGATTTTGTCATTTCACGAGCATAAACAACTCATTCTCGACCGAAAATTTCTAACCTTGCCAACAGCTTCGATTCAGTGACACTTTGCAGTATAAAGTCCCTTCTTGTTCTCAACTTTCTGAACAGAAATCTGGTGATGTTCAGAGAGACCATGTGCATAAATATAAGTAGATAGTCATTAGAAATGATAAACTCCCCTTTTACAGGTGTCTTAGAAATTTTGGTTTAGAAAAAAAAATTCACATAAAGATTTCATAAGTCTCTAGAGTCTATTTTTATTATATTTATTCATAGAGCGTAATTCATATTTTCCTGCACTGATCGTTTATATATGTTGTAGAAGAGATACAGCAAGGAATACAGTGAAAAATAATGTATTACTGTCAGTATGTGTTATCTAGAGAGATGCAGCTCTGTTTGATATTCTTACAGCGATTCCTCTGTCCAAAAGAAAATACTGCGATCACATTCTCTACCTCAAAAGATCTCACCTCTTCATACTTGCCATTTTAATTGATTACAGCAATGCCACTGACCATTTTGCTGATCTTGCACAATTAAATAGCAGGAGTTAGAATTTGATTGTAATGCTGTCTTTTCTTCATTTGGTTTTCAAAATCAGTGGATAGGCGTTTTCTTGAAGAGGAATAAAAATATCTCCTGCCTAAAGCTGGGATGGATTTTTATTTTTTTTTTTTTTTTTTCCCCAGAGCCCTGTTTGAGGCAAATTCCCTTTCCTTATTTCTGAGTTTTGGACATCAACATTATTGTCTGACTTAAGCACAGGGATTCCAGCCAGGCACGGGGACAGAGGGAGTACCAGTGCTCTCATAGGTGTAGATCACACCAGGCTGACTGGTGCCAAACCAAATGCATTTTTTAGTAACAGATGATGCTTCCACAGGCTCCTTCAACCCAGAGGATTATTTACCACAGATTTCAGGTGCACAGTGTGAAAAGAAAAGACTGCATCTGTCTATGAGGATACATGGCACAACTTCACTTTTCCAATCTGATGCATTAAGGGTTTGGGATTGTGAGTGTTTCACATTCAATCCCCTGCTCAGTTTCTGTTACATACTTTGAAAAATTCTGAAATTATAAAAAAATTAATGGTATGGTAGAATCCTTTGCAGTGAACTGTTATCAGAAGCTGCCCAATCCACTGTAGCTCATAATCTTTCGGAAGGATATATAAAATTGTGCTGGATAAGGAAGAAATTGGATGTTGATAAATTTCCTCAAATTTTGTCTCCTGATGCTGTCTAATGGCCAGTACTGGAATTTGTTGTTGGAACCTCTGATTATGTTGTCACTTGACAATTGTTATACCCAGAGACCTCAACAGATTGAAGTTCCCATCAGCTGTCACCATTCTGCAGAACATTTCTCTCAAATGACATTCAACATAACTGTGAACTGAAACTTACCAAGACACATACACTGAGAACATTGTAACAGGGATCAGTAATATGAGATCAGTAAGAATAATTTATTTTCAAAAATTACTTCTAATGTTGATTCTTGCATTAAAGGTGAAGAGGGCAGACCAGACAGAACGCAATGTTTCTATATGCATCGGTTCCAACTGAATTGGTGATGCAGAAATGATCACCAGAAATCTATGCAACTTGTAACTTACATGTATAATTAAGACATTATTGAGAAATTTTTATTCTTTCAATGCTTTACTAGTGCATAACATTTTTCATTGGCCATTTTTTTTATACATATGGCATTCCATAAAAGGAATGTTGGGAGTTTTTTTTTACTGTGATTTTAGAAGTGTAGCTATTAAATTCCACATAATGCAACAGAAATATTAATATAGAGAAGAATTAGAAAAATAAAAATCCCTAACCCCTCAAGTGAATGATGTTGGTAGAGATGAAGATTCATCTGAACTGATGAGGTCACGTACTGTTTTTATTCCTTTCTAATGACTAATTTGCCATCATCTTACTACCTGACAACCACACTCATTATTGGAAAAATCTGTTCTGACTTGGTGTGCTTAGACTAAATCCCCATGACAGAAGGAGATAGTGTTTTATTTAATTGGATAATAAGTGTTTTAATTTAAGTAAAGCTCAGCTTTATTTTTGAAACAAGAATCACTTAAAAATAGTATAAATTTTTTACTTAATTGCTTTTGAATAAGATTGTATTCTAATCTAATTTGAACAGAAAGATACTTCAAAATGCAGAACTATGTTGCCTATTACTATTTTTACAAAAGTAATCAGAAGAATGTCAGATCTTGGAAGCAGATATTTTACTAAACATAGAAAGAGAAGACATGGAAATACATGAAGACAATTAATCATGATGATAAGATACACACTGCTTACTAATTCAATTTTTTTTTTAATTTTTTTGTATATATATATATATAAATGCATACACGTATGCATCTTTTAATTGACATTTTAAATTATTGTTTTAAATTCTCATAGTACTAAGAAAGCCTGCTAAAAGATGGGAGTCTCTTATAAAAGCCCTGTTTTAAGCTAGCAAAAAGACACCTCTTTACTACTACAAATAATTTTTGGTTTTGAAAATTCTTCTTTTCCAAATGACCTTTAAAGAATTAATTCTTTTCTCCTTTTGTTCACCTTTCTTTTACCTCGTGACTTTGCAGTTGGACTTGGCTATCTTAAAGGTCTTTTTTAACCTAAAGGATTCTCTGATTCTGTGATTTTAGTTTCTCCTTGTTTCCATACACCTACTGTCATTCATCTGACCTATTTGTAGTAGTGTCTTAACTCCTCTCAACAAAAGATTTAGTCTCCAGTCTTGCCTGACTAATGCAAGTTAACTTATTATTTAGAAGATGCCCTAGGTAATCCAAAATTTGGGATCAGGAAAAATTTGCATTGGCTGTGCTGTGAGCAGATTTTACCTTGTCCCTAAACGTTTTCAACAGTGGTGTGTGTGATGGAGAGGGAAAGAGAGAAAAAATATTTTATTGGACTTGATTAGCAACAATTACACCATTTTTTGTTGGGTTTTGTTGTTGTTGTTGTGGGTTTTTTTTTGTTTTGTTTTGTTTGTTTGTTTGTTTTTTGTTTTAATTTCTCCATGTTCTGAATTAAAGTCTCTGGCACCCCCATACCCCTTTGAATCTTAGGAAAATTTTTAAGGTTTATGTATTTTTAGAGGGAAGGAATAAATACATTTGTGTGAAAGCAGTACATTAGGTTCTAATTATCAATTTTAAAAGAAAGTATGCAATCTGTGTAGACCATAGAATTCTTGCCAAGAGAAAATATGTGCAGAATAATTATATTTTAAAAGGGCAACCTTCCAATTAGAAAGTCTCCAGGCTCATTTACACCCTCCTTTCTTTTAGTGGCTATCCTTGTCCCAACACACACTTTTGCAGTAGAGACTTCCAAAATAGGTCTGCTTGGGTCTATGTTAACTGTACAAAAATGTGTTTTTTTCCCTTTCCTCAGTTCAAGGCATCATTCTGTATTTTCAGTCTTAAGTAATATTGAAGTTGAATGGAAATTCTGGTTTCTCAAATAGTTTTCATTGCCCATCTTACCCAAGAAAGTATAGGGGCTGGTGACTGCAGAATTAATGGCGATACCTGGAAGTAGATGCATAAAGAGAAAATAATGGAGTAAAGTCCCAAAATATATTGCATAGGGAAAAATGACATAAGTACGCAGATGTGGAATGGATAACTAATACTGTTGTGCAGGCAAGAAATGGTTAACAGCTTGGAATATTTACCATATTTTTCAGTTCAGATATGTACTGCAATATAGCATTTAAGTTGATTTACTAGTAACAAATAAATTGGACAGTGATTTTTCTTTTCTTCAGCCTGTGAAATTGGCAGTGGAATAAGACGTAGAATCTCAGAGTGTATCATAGGTTAAATATATAAATTTAGGGATTTAAAGCATTCCTTGAGATTTAAAACTTTTTTTTCACTTCATATTCTACTTTTTTTTTTTTTTTTTTTTTNNNTTTTTTCTTTTTTTTCTTTTTTCTTTTTTCTTTTTATGATGGGAAATGCAAAAGGGGAAGTTGTCAACTCATACAACTTTTCAATGTCTGTATTGCTGTGAAATTAAGATCACAGCAATCCTGGCAGATGCCTTAGCCCTTGTTCTTGCGTGATTTGTGGGGGTGTAGTGATTGCTTAATTTTTAAGTAGACTATTTTGCAATTTTTTAAGCTTCTTTTGCTTCCACTTTCTTTAGTTATGTGTGTGATTTTACATATTTGACTTTCAAAATAATTGCATAAATAGAAGTCATTGAAGTATTTAAGGAAAGAGAAGGTGAACAGTTGAGGATCAGATGAATAGGATACTGAGGAGATAACACCATAGGATACTGAGGAACTAATACATGTGATCCATACTCCTGCAATGCTCAATTTATCTGTAAGTATAGACCCATTTTTGGAGTACATTATCTAATTAATTTCCTGGTCCTTCATGTGGTTTGAATTATTTGTGCAGGTGCATGAATTCTTGAAGTGACACAGAGCTGATAACACTGAGTTATTGAAGCAGTAAGATCTTAATTTATTGGTAAAATAAAACAATTGTACTTCTTGTTAGAACCTGTCAGAAGAACTGAAGAAATAATTTCTCCCAGGTGTGCTAGTAGTGAGTTGTTACCAACTTCTCATCCTCTTTGAAGCAAACTAGCATTCAGCTTGTTACAGGATGAAGCAGATTGCTAGATCACATGGATTTGTAGACTGACTCAGTCTGGCATCTGGTATTGGATATGATTCAAAAACACTGCCATAATTTCTGCATAGATTTATGCAATGTATCTTACAATAGTCTCCATCTTATTATTCATATTTTTTTTTAATCAGTCATTTCCTTTGCCATATGTGTTATTGTTTTTACACATTAGCAAGAATTATGGAATGATAGGTCTTTCTCTGCCATCACGGAGAAATATTAATGATATTATGCACTAACAGAGTTTTGCTGCCAGAAATTATTAGTTTTACACTTGGGGCAGATTTGCTCAAAGATATGACACTAAACTGTGCTACTTACATAGTGAAAATAAAAGTGTAGATTTCAGCAAAGGTAGAAGTGAATCCCTCACATTTCCAAGCCTCTGCTGCATTTTTAATATTCAGGATTTATAGGGAAAATATTAAATTAAGACAACCTGTGTGAATACCATTATTTGTACAACCTCGTTGCAGTAAATTCAGGTGATTCTGGAATATAAACACATTGTGGGGAGGGAAGTAGGTAATATCTGAGCACTTGTCCTCTTGCCCTTTAATTTTGCTGAAATAGTGGAAGACCAAAAATTAGAAAATAAGTGTGAGCAAGAAGGAGAAATGGGATACAAACCTTAAGCTGCTGTGGACTCAGTGTCAGAAAAACTAGTCTCTCAAAAAACTTCTGTATGCTTTTCAGCACAAAAAAATAAATGTCTTTTCTTCCAGTGCAATACAGCTTGCAGCACATAAATCAAGGCACAGTAGCAAGCATTTATTCTTTAGCCTAAACTGCTTTCTGAAAAATTTCAGGCATTGAAAGTCAGGAACATTTCCTAGTGTTGTGTAAGTACAGCCTACACTTACTTCTTGCTCTTCATCCTTGCATCTGGATCTAAGTTTTGCCTTTCTTTTATTGTTGGAGAATTTCGTTAATTTTAAATTAATCAATCAGCTGTTCCCTTGCAGTAATTTGACACTGTGTAATGTTGAACTGCCCCACAAATTGCATAGCTCAGTGTGGGTCACAAATAAGCATGCAACTTGTCCAGCAATGTCATGCAGGAAGCCTATGTCAAAATCAGCAGATTTGGTGAATAAACACAGTGTGACACATCCCAGCTAATGCAGAGCATTGCAGCTCTCTTTAAATAGGTGGAATGGTTCCTGGGTTGTACTAGCTGAGCGATACTTGTGAAGCCGAGTGAATACATCTGTAACTGTAGAATTGCTAAACCTGCCTGTTATAAACCTTTTTTTCCTCCAATACATTTGGGAAAAGAACCCCAAATTTTTAGTCTAGTCTTTGTATTTTGGTCTTCCTTTGTCTTAGGTAACTTGTTTTTCCTGGTTTTTCTCTAGCTAGGAAAGGCAACTGTAATTGATTCTCTCTAGTATAATCCAAGGGCTCAGATAAGATATGCAATACTGCCTGATTTGTTTCTAGTTGGACATAAAACCTACAGCTGGCAATCAGAAACACACTCAACCATCTCAGCTTTAGTGCCAAATCCGATGACAGGAGATGGGAGTAATCTTGTCATGCTTCCCTGTTTACAAATTCCTGCTTCATAACTGCTTTATTTATTCTGTGATATTCTTGCTTCCAGGAGTATGGATCAAGATAGTCTTCACAACAAAGCCCAAATAAGTTTTATTTAATATAGGGACACTACTAAAATGATTGTCTGGTTCCCTCTAATAAGTTCTAACTTTTTTTTCTTCAAGCTTTCGCATCATCAGTTTGATTCTTTTTTGTGTCTTGATGTGTGTCTGTAAGCCTCTAAATGATAATGGAAGGAAAATACCAAGTTTTTACCGAGCAGAGTATAATGAAACAGCAGGAAGTTTTGAACCACTTAAATTAAAATGATGAGGAAGAAATAGACATTAATTATCTCAGACTGCATTATCTTTTCACTTTGCAAGCAAGGAAATATTTAACACCTCGGAAGGAAAATGCTTTAGTTTGGACTGGAGAAACAATTTAAAATTGCATGTGGGGGGCAGCTAGATGAAAGATCAGAATTTAATATATTCACTGAGCAAGAATGATGAGTTGAAAAAGTAGACAAAGGAGAGACTATGTTCATGTTCGCTCTATGCCACAAACCATGACCTCTTCCACAGTCACAAGGACCTATTTTCAATTTCAAGCCAATAGCTTTAAATGTCAGTAATTGCCATTAATTCCTTTTCTGTAGCTTAGCTTCTTGCCCCATTACCAAAACCATTTAGTTTCTCCGTAATTCATTTTCTACATAATCTCCTTTCATGTCCCATGTTTCCTCTATTGTGTTTCACCTTGGGCAGTACATCATGTAAATAAAGTCTATATCCAAAATCACTTTACAATTTAGCTTAAGTGAATTCACTCTTCAAAACTCCATTCTGACCAGTGTCCATTATAGAAAATCTTTTTAGTCCTCATTAGATGGGAAAAGTGGAAGAATATTTTAAAAACTATTTCTGCATCAGTGATGGAACCTTGCTTATCTTTTCACCTTTTAAATGTATTTAAAGGATGAATATGGAGCACGTAAAGGCATCTGAGAAAGAAGTTCATCATACTATATTTGGATTTAAAAAAAAAAACCCTGCATGTAAAATAATGTTTAAGGCCACTTTATTGAAGGATAGACACTGATTAAGGGGAAAAAAACATCCAAGAAGTTGAATTCAAGTTATTATTGTTGTTATTATTATTATTATTATTATTATTATTATTAAATATAACTAGAGATTCATCAGAGTAATAGCCTGAAAAATGTGTATATTGGTATTTAGGACAGAAAATACTGAGTTCTGTACTCTTTCAAAATGAGCAAGAAACTCCTAGATTTACAGGCTGAAGTGTGATTATCTCAGAAAAGACAAAAGCATGTGATCAAATACTTGTGTAAAAGGCAGTATTTTTAGTTCTGTTTAGCATTTACTGTAATCATGAGGTGTATATTTTCTTTTTTATAACCAAGTTTGACTTTGAGTTTCAGATGCCATCAAGCTCTCGCTCTTGAAATAATTAGATATTTCCCTTTTTCTTCTCTGAAAGCCAAATGCCTGTGAAAGCTTTTGACACTCCGTCATGTCATCTCACATTTGTTTGATGTGCCTACGGGTGATTTTACATCCTGGGTCTTAAATTTCAGTTTATAACAAATGTGAAGCCCTGCATCACTGCAGTGTTACTTACTGAACTGCAGCAAGACTGTGCTGTACTAGATAGGGGTAAAAGTCTTGCATAACATACTACCCACATTTTTTCCATGCACTTAGAGGCAGTTAAGCACTGAAGAAATTGGTTCCACCAAAGTATTTTAAACCAAAAAAATCCAAAAAAACTAGAAACCAACCAAACAAACCAAAAAGCCACAAACAAGTTGTTGTCTAGCCTAGGAAAAGCCATTCACATTTTGTCCTTTTGTTTTCCTTTTCTTCTCAAGCTTCATTCTGACTTGGATAAGGGAGTCGGCACTGTTAAATATACCCTGTCAGGAGATGGTGCTGGCACGGTTTTCACCATTGATGAGACCACGGGAGACATTCATGCCATAAGGAGCCTAGATCGAGAAGAAAAACCTTTCTACACACTCCGGGCTCAGGCTGTGGATGTTGACACCAAGAAACCACTAGAGCCTGAATCAGAGTTCATCATCAAAGTGCAGGACATTAATGATAATGAGCCAAAGTTTCTGGATGGGCCTTATGTTGCCAGTGTCCCAGAAATGTCTCCAGTGGGTGAGTAAGAAGCTGTAAATGCTTGATAACTAATTGCATATTACTTAATTGTCTCAATGTACTTTTCTTGCTGAGCTGAGGAAAGACAGAGAAGGATGAAATGAAAAAAAAACAAATGTATTATTAGAAATGTTTCTAATATTCTATGCCTAGATATACACAGATGACGGTTTTGTTTTAGGTTTGTTTGCTTATTTAGAAGCTTATTCTCCTGCAATATGAGTTCCTGTGATGCTGAGTTTCTGAGGGTAGGATGAGTTAAAGAAAGGATATTCAAGGAAGGTATGCTAAGGTCCAGAGGTTCTCTGTAATCCCAAACCTGTTATGTCACATGATGTGGTGCATTCCCCTATCTTCCTAGCTTACATTTGCTGTTTGCTGTACAAAATTTGATTGTCTGTCTGCTGTAAAGCATCTTGCCATTGTGGCTCTTAAACTCCTACAGACCTTGCAAGATCTCCTAATTATGCATCAGGGGGCAATTCTTTATTGAAATCCTTTTATACTGTGCATGTTCAAAGGAACTATTGTCCTTGCCTTGGTCACAATGCAAGAATGAGAGTCTTCAAGAGTGGCTCAAGTTGTCAAAAACCTAATGTCCAAGAAAAGCTTTAGTTCATTAGATTCTTAAGTTAAAAAAAAAAAAAAAAAAAAAAAAAAAAAAAAAAAAAATGCCTGGGAACATGGTAAATTTTCAAAAGCCTAGTGTACAGAGGATAGAGTAATTTTCTTTTCAGAGAAAGTTGGACTGCAGTAATTATACTGAAGTACTGGAATAAGTTTTTACTTGAAGAGTTTTCACAACACAATAGATATTAGCCAGAAATTACATAAAGAGCATTGATCCTGCTTTGGATCAGGAGAATAGGCTAAATGGGCCCTTTTGGTCTCTTCCTGATGGCTGATTCTGCAGTGGTCCTGAGCATTGTTTGCAATATGAGCACAGTGCTTGTGTCCTGTTGCCAGATGGCATTTTGGGTTTCCCTGCAGGCACCAGAAATTAATTTGTTCTGGGCTGGGAGTCCTTTAACTTCCCAGTGCTAGTTCCAGCTTATTGCCTTTCTCTCTTCTAAACTGTCTTTTCCCAGTACTTCACAAGCCAGTAGCAGCCATTTAATACTCCCGGTAGTTGTTAACAGTTTTGGAAGTTTTCTGAGTTTGAAGTGGCAGAGGGATACTGTTCCCCTTCAGCTATGCACCTCAGATGTTGATATTTTTAAAGTCAATCAGGGAGCTGACTAGCTATCTATACAATTGCTACATAGAATTAATGAGGTATTTTTAAAAGTTTTGTGATAAGGAATAGTAGAATGTGACAGAATGTGGCAAAATGTGATCTGAGTAAACATGTAGAGATGATCATGTAAATCTTACAGAAGTATAGAGAAGCATTCACTATAGTCACCCTGGCAGACACCTGTCTCACAGGAGTTTATCTGTAGATTCACAGTATAGATGCACACTTGTTTCCCCTAATGAGATGCACAATAATATTACTTACGGTAAACCATTTGTTACATTTTCTCACCTCTGTCTGTGGGAAATTCAGAATAATATTTCTCACCCTAGAACTTATGGTTGGTTGTGAAATTGTTTTTAAAACCTGATCAGAAAGAAAAGAATGAAAATCAGTGGTGGTGTTCATACAGCACAAAAGAGTGCCTGTGTTCATTCCCTTACTCTGTTGTTCTCCTCTATCTTTCTTTGTTATTTTCTTAAATATGTGCATGCAGCAGAACATTAAATGCCAACAGAGCTTTTACTTCATATGAAATATACTTCAAGGTGTGCCATACATTTTGGCTTTTACATGGATGAGGAGTTGCATGACTAAATGAGATACAACTGAGCATGCTGTGTCATGCATACAGCATTTTAAAAGAAATGCTTTTCAATTTATTCTCCTTTAGAAAAACAGAAGTAGATGCCATGGCAAAAATGGATCTTCTTGGTCTTCTCTTAATTTGGTCACATTCACTATATCTAGAAGATTTATTCATAGGAGCTGATTTTTTTCCTCTATTAAAAAAAAATAAAAAGGTGGATGAAAATGGATCCGAAAAGGCAAGACAAGAAAATAGTTCCCTAAATGGAAGCCTAAACCTCAATTAGTGGCTACTAAAGCAGATAAGATTTTTTGCTGTTAGGTTGTCTTGCAGCAAAAATATCCAGAAATACCTTGTCCTCTGTAGTTTGCCAGGAGATTGTGCCTTCTCTGATGTATGTCTTGCTATTTTCTTGCTCTCTCTTATTTTTTTTCCTTCCTTATGCAAGCAGAAAGTTCTCAGAGGATCTAAAACTACTCCTTTCTATCATCAGTGCCATTTAGTTGCACCTATAGAGATTCTTAGACCTACCAGTGCCTGAGGCTCACATTGAAAATCACTTTGATTTTTCAGCTGGTGCAGCATATGGTTGTCTTAGCTTAGAAAAAAAAAAAAAAAAGAAAAAAAACCAAACCAAACAAACAAACAAACAAACAAACAAAAAAAACCAGATAAACTCTTCCTCTCATCTATTTTTTTTTAACATTTTGATTTTCTAGTTGCAACTTTTTAATTACCAAATGTTCCAAATTTCACTTACTATAGTTTTACAAAAGTGTTGATGATGAACTGCACTCATGCACATATTTCTTGGGAAATTGTGGGAAATTCACTAAAACACTACTTTTTTCACACTTACTAGTCTCTTATGTGAGCCTGACAAGCTTTTGTGACTAGTGACTTGCAGTGTTTTATAGTTTCATGACATTTGCATGCAAAGGTTTACCCAGTTTGATACTTTATCCCAAGGTTTATGGTAATATTAATATTGGTACATTTTAGAAATTGTCATAGCTACACGGTTCTCAGTTTTGTAATGCCTCTGGACTTCCTAATAGTTTCTGTTGCTGAATCTGGGACGGCTTAAGAAATTACATGGCATTCATCTCTGGAATCAGGGTTGCAATTACAGTGTTATAACAAAATTTTACATCAACTGGACCTTGGTTATTTTTTACTGGAAAAAATGAAGAAAACCCAAAAATTCATGGAATTCTCAGGATCTGATTTTCTGCACAGATGTATTACTTAGATATTCCTGTCATAGTGTCTTGGTTTGGAAAGACAGGTGTCTGCCAGGGAAAGCCAGAGCCTCCCTTGGAATGGAGAATGTAAATCTCCTCCCTCCAAATTATTATAATTTTGAAATTAAGGGGCTCTCAGGCAAAAATATGGGAATACTAATAACAGTTCTTTACTAGGAATATTAAAAATAAAAATGTAGTAGTGCAAAAAAGTGAACAAACGAAAAAAAAACCACTGGCAGAGTCAGAATACAACCTGACACCCTGTTGGTCAGGGTATTGGGAACAGTCCAATTAAGTCCTCCTGCAGTGGCAGATGTGGTTCTGTTGGAACAGAGATGATCCTGTAGAAGGGTGTAATTTTTCCTCTGAAGGTCCAGTGGTGGCGAGATGAGTCTGGCCTTTCTCTGAAATCCAGTGGAAAGAGGCTGCCCTGGTTCTGAATCTCAAATTTTGTCCAGGTAGGAATGCTTGGCTCCTCCCACTGGGTGGATCATCTCACAATGGGATGATGTAATGTGTCATGTCATTGGTGAGCCTCAATGGCCCATTAACAGAAGATATTCCCCCAAAGGGAGGATGGGTCGTGGAAGAGATAAGAACACTTCCCCACCCAGTTTTAACAGCTGGCCCAAAAACAGAAGAGTCCCACCCTTCCCCCCTGGAGTTATGAGGAATGGGTTATACAAGAGATAAAGAAAACATCTCCCCAAACTGGTTTCAACAGATGGCAATAGAATGCATACTTTTAGTTACATCTTTCATTGCAACCTGAGACACACAGCCATGTTTTTCACAGTAGATTTTATTAGAATTTGTGTTACTTTCCATGCATGTTGCAGGTGAAGCTTACTTTTTCTCCTTCAAATTTACATCGAGGGCAGATTGAATTTTCTTCTACAGTATCTTTACTCTAGTGTTGGTTTGTTTTCCCTTTTAGTCAATACCACTCATTAAAAAAGATGGTGGTGATGAATATCCATTTTTCTTTTTTTTTTTTTTTAAGAGCTAGTTTTAGGACTGCTATTTTTACTTAGCAGTGCCTTCCTTACCAGGAGCCACATTCTTTCATATGCTCTTAAGAAAAAAGGTTAGAAGGACGTTTTCCCACTACAAGCTAGCATGCAAACCTATTTCATGCCAAAGTTTGAATGGACAACAAGCCTCGCTCTTTCCATATCTGTGCTGTAATCTGTTCTTCTGTGATTGAGAAGAAAGTCAATCACAGCCATGACAAGACAAGAAAGATCTTCTTTTGAAAGCCCCTTGTGTTACCAACTGTTGCAACATACAGGCTGCTGTACCCATCTGTGATTTCCACTGTTTCTGATTGTTTCAAAGTGGGCACAGCTTCCTCACTGCAGTGGAAGGATATTGGAGCCTCCAAAGTTGGCATTGTATTGCCCACATGATAAATGGGGTGCAGAATACTTTAAGGGGGGATTTTATTTTTTAAAGGACAATGATTTGAAATTCCCTGCAGAAAAACTCAGCAGATGGAGTCAGATTACAATGCAGAACTAATATGTTAAGAACAGAGATTGCTATGCTGTTATCTTTTGCCTAGTAAGAGACTTATAAAAGCTTAAGAGCTGGACTCCTAATGTTTTGGGTGAGGGCTTTGTTTGTTTGTTTGTTTGTTTGGGTTTTTTTGGTTTTTTTGTTTTTTTTTTTTGGTTTGGTTGGGTTTTTTCTGATATTGAATTGGTTTTATCAATATCTTTACTTGAAAATAGTTTCTTGATTTAATATGACTTCCAAAATGTAGAATGAATCAGAAATGGGTATTTATTTATGAGAATTGAAAAGGGTGCCCTAATATATCCATTTGTAAGGTTGTATTAGCAAAATATGTTCTCCTTAAGTATAGTTTAATCAACTGTGTTGTTGCTTCTGGCAGCTGTGCCAGCTTCTGTTGCAATATGGTTGACGTAAGCATGCAAATATAGCTGAGTTTAAACCAAGGTTATCCCCTTATTAAAACTATCAGTCCAGATGACTGAGAATGGGGGCAGAGCAGCATTAAGCACACATTCAAGGAAAGATCTAATATTTTTATATATTTATACATAAAAATGTGCACAGAAATGCATTTGCTTTCATACTCATTGCTTTCACTGAATATGCTGATTTTAACAGCAAATTTATAACTTATATTATCACAGTTTCCTAATTGTTTTCTAAGATCTTTATTCCTTTATTCATTATTCCTCTATGCTTATACATAGACCAGCTAAGGCTGTACTAAACGCATCAGTTCCATAATATATAGGGGCCATATGTTTTTTCCTACACAATTTCATTCCATACTTTTCCACTACATTAACTCTTTATTGATTAGGGGGGAATCTAGAAACTCCAGATCACTGTGGCAGACAAAAATGGTCAATGATAATAGAAGGTCAATATCAGGTTATTTTTACTGTGTTCCTCAGTTGTGCAAATCAGCTACCTGAAGAGTGTTATGAATTTGCTTCCCGTGGTACTACCAATGTGAAAATTGTGGCTATACATTTTCTGGCAGTATTCCTTCTGGAGGGAATAGTAATTTGCTTTTATTTAAACATTGGCTTATATTTGAACATTTACAATGGAGCATATATATACACCCACAAATGGAACATACATTTAATATATCCATCTATGTAGCCTATGTAGTTTCATATGTAAGGATTACAGTATGTAGAAAGCTTACCTGGTGAAGCCGTGGGTAATAACCTGAATTCTGGTTTGGCTCAGCTTAGCGCTGTATGCCTGAGTTTACAGTGAGCAGAGGATAGGGAAAGGAGGACTACAAGGCATTGGAACAAATACTGAATGATCCCTCCTTTGATATAGATTCCTAGCTGTTGGCGATATATTTTTAAGGGCTTCCGAGAGCTTACCCAGGCTGTTGCAGAAGATACTACTTTGGGAATCCATTGAGACCACAGATACTTTTGACTGGCATTATGCATGCTCATGGACAGATAACTGACAGCATAATCTGTCTGCAGCCCCTCCAGCTCCAGCCTGGTCTTCATTTTTTTTTCTGATTTTATCAAGTCCTTAGAGAAAAAGACGGGAGTTAGATGTCATATTCAAGAAACTAGCATCTTGAATATGCTTTATTTTTATCCAATTTTCCTTGTTGAATTATTCCCATTGATTATTTTCCTTTTTTTGTCTGCTGTTGATCATTGAGAGGAAACTTTGTAGGATTTTCCACAGTGATGCCAAGATCAAGAATTAATAGGTAACAGAGCTACAACCTACCTCTGTGGAAGTCCCGATAAGTTACTTTTTCCCATGCCTCTGTGTTTCACCATGTGAAGTTCCATATTGTCAGTTTCATGCTATGTTAAGATCCCCCTGTAGCACTTTGCAGGGAAGTTTTCATTTTGTCAAGCTGTCACACGTTCATATATTCTCTTTTACTGGCAACCTATGAGTTCAGATCCAAGAGAGATGCCAGTGGCAACCCCTCTCTCATATAAAGACTGGCAATTCATTCCTACTGTTTTAGATCTCTTTTTATTTGGATTATTTTAGGAAAAGCTGCTGTGTCTTAAAGTTCCATTATTTTTTCTTCTTTTTTTTTTTTTTTTTTTAAGAGTCTTTTTCTTAGTAACCTTTCTGAAAGCTGTTTTGAAATTTAGATACTCTTAATCTGTGCCAGTAATCTTGAGCTATGCACTGATGCACCCAACAGTTTTAACAGGTTTTGTGAAGAGCAACTTCCCTTCACAAAACTGTACTGAATTCGACCTTGCAGGATCATATCCACGTCCTCTAATTTGGTACTTTATTATACTGTACAAATTTTGTCCATCACAGGGGTCAGACCCAATGCCCTGGGTCATTCGGACCATGTTCCAGAAAAATTTGTGTTCCTTCATTGTTTTGCTGTACTCTTTCCTGGGGCTATGTCAGGTGGCAGTTACCCCATCACTGTCGATGGTTCAGAGTTTTCCCACTAAGAATTACTTTTTTTTTTTTTTTTTTTTAATTACAGCTCTTGTCTTTCTGATTCTCTTTTTTTTTAACTTTGAAAAGATACCTCTACTGCACTGATCATCAGAATAACTTTTATTGTCACTATGTAGGAAAGTGAGTTTTAAGGAAGGAGCAGAAGGGAAGGCAGGTTAGGGCTGCTTAGCCTTTCTCAAAGAGCGTTTCTCCCTTTATACAGGACATTGCACAAAACCTGAAACAAANAAAAAAAAAAAAAACAAAAAAAAACAAAACAAAACAAAAAAAACCAAAAAAAAACCCCAAAAAAAAAACCCAAAAAAAACCACACTGAGATATTGACAGAAGTAGGCAGTTAAAGCTTTTGAAACAAAAGTGTTTCTTTATAATTCTTTATAATAGATCACTGGGCAACCTAGGCAGCTTCAATTATGGGGCCAGGGGGAGCCAGGAAAAAAAAAAAAA